>VZUI01026703.1:0-154756 GCA_013401135.1 Cettia cetti | reverse complement strand
TTATTTTCCTTTTTCTTTTCATTAAATAGTCTTTCTAGTCTAGAGCCTCTCACTTCGTTTTCTTTCAAACCACAACAACTCTTTATTTTGAAACAACACAAAAAAATGTGGTCATGAAATAGGCCTTCCATTTTCCTAAGAATATCCTCAGTTTTGTAAAATGTTTTGTAATATCCCAAACATCACTTGAGACAATGGAACTCTTCCCTTTGTCTCAGCAGTTGTACAGTACCTCCCTTTTATAGGCTGTGAAGATTAGCTCTTCTATTGGCTTTAGATGAAAGGGATTTACTCTCATAGAGCATCAAAAACCATGAGCAACAGAAATAATTACACTGGAACCGATGCATCTATCTAAGTAAAGCAGTTAGATAAGGTATTTATTAAAATAATAATAAAATATCAGTTCATCTGTTTGACACCATCTTAACCTGCATCTGTCACATTCCCCATTTTATAACTCTCTCCTTACTGTAATTCCATCAGTGAAGGAAAGAATAAGAACAGTGGCTGTCTGAGAGATGTATCTGAGACTTTCAGTTCTCAATGAGTTACCCTGATACATTTATGTCTTGTGGCTCTTCTACATATTTTATGCTAAGTGCCTTATTGGAATATGTAAGATAGACATGTAGGTGCTCTCTTGAAAATGTGGAAGGTATGCTCCCACTTTCACTAGGCTTTCTAAAAGCTTTGGAAAAAGGATGATAGCAAAAGGGATGTTTCATATAGCAAGAGGATAAGGCACTAATTTCTTCCGCTCAAAAATGTAAAATCTTTATTTTGTGTCAGAGGATAACAACCTGAGTGTTTGACTTACAAAAAAAAAAAAAAAAAGTAGTTCACTAGCTGTTGAAATTAATGAATTAATATAATTAATTAATGCTGTTTTGGCTTTCCTACTATTGCTTTAACATCTTTTAAAAGAAACACATTTTCAACTTTTTTAAATGTTAAAACTTGCATCAAGCAGAAAATAGGTTGATTGGTTTCTTGAGAGTGAAAGGGTCTCAATCTGATATTGTTTAAACTTCCCAGTTTCCGGGGTAGGAGTGTTTATAGAACAGCGTAAGTGGCAATTTCACTGCTCTGTCAGTGTGCCTCAGGAGGAAGATCTGAGGGACCACATCTGGGCTTACAAGAGGATGTCCCCCTTTTTGTGATTTTAATCCTTTTCCCTGTCTGCTGGCCCTTTCCACAGTGTTACAAATAAATTAACACTAACGTCTGTGGTGGCTTTGATGATGGGGGTGCTTGCCTGCAGTCTGGGTTGACACTGCCAAGATAATGTCCCTGAGCAATCGGGTGCTGATAAATCGTAGTGATGATCAAAATGGGGTTTTGGGATGAATTCACAGTAGTAGCTTATGGAGAAATTTCTGTTCCCTGCTACAATTTTTTTTTCTAAGCTTTTATTTTCTTCTGTGTAATGCTTTAAAGTGCAACAGCCATTTTGCTGACTTGGCTTTGAAGCTGAAAAGCTATGAAATAAAAACAACTTAAGTGATATTTATGCCCCACTTAGAGCAAGGGGGTTGTTTGAGCCCTGGTACTGCTACTGTGTGGGTCCTCTCCTCTACATCCAGATCATCCTGAATGTGGGCAAGAGCAGGATCTCATCCTTCAGCTGATCAGGACAATTTGGTTGTGAGCAGGGATGCTGGTGTCCCTGGTATGCTGGCCATGCAAACCATGTCCTGTGACTGACTAATATGGAAATTTGGCATATTTTTGGGCAATAAAAATCCCAGGATCTTGTAAAGAGGGTAACAAGCCAGTTTCACTGGAATGGCACCTACTGAGAAAAATGACTCTTTGGGGTCAATGGCAAATAAACCTTCCCTCTCTTCTTAGAGGTGGTCCTTATTCCTCAGAAAAATCAGAGCAGCTAGTTGTGTTGGGGCATTGTTGCTGTTTCTCAGCCTTATATGTACTTTGGAGAAGAAAGGTTTCTGTGAGTTTTAGCAATATTCTGTTCCAGGCACTGTGCAAAGCTTCAGCAAAGCTCTCCATGTACCAGCTGAACATGTCTGAGTAACAACACAATGATTGAGCTCATGAGGTTGCTGAATGAAGTTCAGTGTTACTGAAGGCTGAGGTGAGAGGTCATGAAGTGGCTGCTGAGACAAGTATAAACTAGTGTGTATAAAAAGTGTGGCAGCGTTAGGGGGGCTTTGGTGAATGAGATAGAAAAACTGACTGGAAAAGACAAGGAAAAAGAAGCAGAGATGAGTGCCCTGGAAAAACCATTCATAACAGAGTTCAACAAAGTTTTTTAATTAGTAACACTGGAGATGGATTAGAAAATTGCTGCTGGACCACTATTATTCACATATGTGGTGAAGTTGTAAAGATTGAATTTCAGCAGTAATAGTTTCCTCTTATAAATAACAATCTCAAGCTGCTACACAAAGGAGGTTGCTGTTATTGGGTAATAATGTTTCTGTGGGGGGAAAGAGATGCTGGAGGGGTGAAATTACTTGTTTGAAGTCAGCTGATCCGAACAGATTGAGCAGCAATTCCCAGTCTCCCTAAAGTATCAGAGCAGTGCTCAGTGTGTGCAGTATATATAAACCAACAAACACCAGTTTGTGACTCTGTGGCACAGGATGGGGGTGCTCACCCAGCCTCTGGGAGCTGCCTCCTTGGCCTGAATAGTTCCTGGATCTGGGATAGAGTGGGGGAAACTGGGAGTGGACTTGTCCTTCTCCCAGAAGTGCCCAAGGTTATCCAGTTGCTACCAGAAGCTATGTGCAGTCACGCAAAATTAATGTATAATCTAACTCTGTGGATTGAATGGTTTATGTGAGCTACTGTGGGGGCCAAATTTTGTTGAGTGCTAATACTGTCAGCAAGTTGTCCCTCATTATTTTGCGGATATTAGTAAGTTCATTTTGTGTTGTTTGACAGTGCTTATTATCTAAATTATTTTAAGTGGTTTGTGTCAGTTCAGTAAATACTGGTTATGATTTAAAAGGCATTTTCACAGGTGCTATACTACATTTGTATTCAAGAGGCATATGCTCCTTTTGCATACATCATATGGATATGCAGTCACTTTCGGCAGATGTTTCACCCACATACGGGTGAATTACTGTAAGATGAAGTAGAGACTTCTCTGTCAGAGAAAACCATTGTCACTCCCAAATCCTTTGGTCTTGTTGTTTGGTTCCGAAGTGTGCAGGCATAGAACATCTCCAGAAAGCATTTGTAACTTTGCATGAGGAACGTGATCCCAGGGTTTCCTTCTGCCAAAGCTGCTGGGAGCTGGGTAGGTGCGTGTCACTTGCCAGAGAAGCCTCCGGCTCTAGGTCACGCCACTCGCGGCAGAGCTGAGACTCGGGCTTTGTTCATAGCATCGTGCTGGGTTATGCATTAGTTACCAGATCCACTTTCACACCTTCGGACTGCTTGTCTTCCAGGCTTTCGAGGGAGGTCCAACCACGTCAGGGTGGGTGTGAGAAGGGAGAAAGTAAAGCAAGGACCTGGAGAAGGCGGCTTTGCTGGATTCCCGGGCAGCCCTGGCTGCCGCTTTGTGCTGTGTCTGGCTGCCGAGCTGTTCTCCCGGTGCGCAGCAGATGGCAATGATGTGCCAGGAACGCTGCCTCGGCCCGGCTTCCAGCGCAGGCAGCGCCGCTGCCCCAGTCACCATGGCTGTGCCAGGTTCCCGAGGATGGATTGCATCCCAGTTATTGCCATGAATCATTTTCACTGCCGCTTTTTTATTTTCCCTCCCCTTTTCATATTAATTCTTCTCATTCCCTATAAGCTACCTATGCAGCTGTGATAGCAGGGTCTGGCTCTGTGCTGCCGATGCTGTTGATAACCACTTCCACAGATGCCACTGATTCTGTGTGATCTGTAGACCTTTTATCAAATGCATGCCATGAGAAAGGAGGGCAGGCTACATGATTTAATGGCCCCTTCCAGACCTTAAATACTAGGAATCTTGCTTCTGTGGTAGGTGAAAAGATCCTACACTACGAAGGAAGAAAGGGAGGTGAAATTTTTAGCTGAAACTTCCAAATGTATTTCTCCTACTTCCACAACCTCAGCGTCAAGCCCTTTAGATAACAGGAATTTAAATTACCTTTTATGACTTGCCAGGGACAAACAATATTTATGTGTGGTATCTACTACCTTAGCGATACCATTAATAAGCTGCTCTTGGAAATGATTTCTAATGCCTAGTTCCTATGTAAATTTCCAAAAATACCTGAATTTTAGAGATGTTGGGGTTTTCTGGCTACCACTGAACTATGTGGAAGCTGGACTTCATTTGGTAAGAATTATCTATAAACCAAAATGTTCATTCTTTGGACAGACTAACCAGTTAAAAAACCACCATAAAATGATAATAATAACAAAACCAACAAATAATAATAAATAGATAAATAGTTAACATTGCATACAGTGATAGCAACTTTTGTAGATTAAAGTATTGCTCCCTTGCATTGCTGTCCATCGGTTTTTTGGGCTTTTCTATACATTCTATCAGCGTAATGCCTAAGTGAATAATTTAATATAAAATCAGCATTTGAGATTTTCTGGATTCTGATACCCGATTTAATAGTTTTTTGCTTATCCTGTAAAAGGTTTTTATTGAAAAAATGTATGGATGCACTGCTGCACGGAAAAGTATTTTTTACTCCATTGCCTGTTAGGATATTTTTCAAGGCAGTTGAATTTTTTTTTTTTTTTTTTTTTTTTTTTTTTTTTTTTTGTGATGCAGCTCTTTTTAAGCTATTCTGAAAGGAGGTCCAGTCACTACTAATTCCTGTGTAAATTAAGCGTAATCACTCAGAGAGAGACCCTTTATTTAGTGAGTTTAAAGCTCATTATACAATTTTGTAGAGGGAAAATTACCGTGCCTGTAAATTAGCTGCATTTCCTAATGAAATAACTTGGCAATTTTTCCAGCTCCTTTGATAGGAATAAGAATTATAGTGGCAGTGGAAAGTAAAATCATGCTATTCCTACTGGCAGTTTTTTCAATTGTAGAAGAAATTATAACTGTGAACACATTTTGATTCAGATTAATCTCCACAAGTAACAAAAGCATCTTTTGTGATGGTGTTTTTTCATCTCTTTCTCACCTCTTTTATTTGAGCCTAAAGTCAGCTCCATCAGCCTTACTCCTGGTGTATGATGACACAAATTCTCTTGGGATATGTGGCTTTCTCAAGCAATAAAGCATCATTATGCTGCTCATTTCTCAGGATGCACTATTTCACATGTGAGTTGTGTTTCAAGGGACAAACCAGCAGAACTCATCATGTTAATTTTCCCAAAAAATGAGGCTTTCATCCTCCCATCAGGCTTGCAAAGGCGAGCGTATTTACCATAGGTGTCTGTGCTCATCTAGTTCTACCCTGACACTTGTAGATGGCTGCAAATAGATAGCATTTTAAGTGCTATGGCTGCAGCTACCAGCAACAGGAGTGGCAAAAGACAAAATAATTGTTCTTGAGCTGGCTGTCCTCTTCAGAGCAGCAGCAGCCTCTGTGCACATTAACAAGGCGAGGTGGTGCCTGTGGTTCTGCGGTGCGTGCAGGTGTCGTGACTCCACTTCAGCAGCTAAAAGCAGAGGTACATGGACTTGCTGTAAAATTGAAAATCATTTTAAGAATGCCTGAAATAACTGCTTCTTCCTGAAAATTTGTAATATAGATATCAATCGTGTGTACTTATTGGGTGTGGTTGGTTTTCTTTCATTTGGGAAAGGTATAAATTTAGGGGTGTATGGATTAGTATCCTCAGGGTTTCTTTTTTCTTCTCTGGCTTTGGCCAGTTTTCAACTGTATAAAACAAAGGTTTAAGAATAGTTTGGCTTTGAAAAATAGCTTTCAGACCTCCCATAAAGAAGTATTCAGAAAGATAATCTCTGATGATTCTGGGTTTGTGGGTGCCTTCTTCTTTTCTTCACACAACAACTCTGGTTTTTTTATGATAGCAGCAATTTTTGAAGTCTTTTTCATTGTGTTAAAATTAGTGAAAAATTAGTGGGGTTTAGTCATATTTGATCAGTATGAAACTCCATGTCAGTGTGAACAATATTCCTTCAGCAGTTAGCACCTGGTACTGGAATTCCACAGCTGGACTAGGATTTTGGGGCAGGCTGCTGAAGAAGAAGGTCAGTAACTGGTTTCAGACCTGCTTGCAGTCCAGCACAGAAAAGCAAATTTATTTCCCAAATACTGGTTCCTCTGATTTTTGTGTAGATTCCTCTTTAAAACATAGGGCTGTGCATACTTGTCAAACAGGCCAGCATGTTGAAAAATCCTATTTCTATTTTGGATGGAATCAGAATGTAGCTTCCTGAAGTTAGTGTATATAGGTCTGAATTGTCAATACTTTTGGGTTTGCACGCTACTACCAATTTTCACTGCTGAACAGTAGATGCTCATCACATCTTAAAGGTGACATATTTCTGCTTAGCATGTATTTTATACATGCTTTATATACTTTGATGTATTTTATATCTTTAAATTGAAAAGAGAAATAAGATTGGTTTTTGCACAGAACCAATAGCTAGCATAAACAAAGCTGTAGGATAAAGGAAATTAAAAATAAGCAAATTTGAGGTGAAAGGTGCATTAGTTACTCCATTGCTATGCTGATAATTAGAGAGAAAAAATTAATAGTTTCCATAAAGTATTTTAAACATGAGAATATCTTATTAAGCTCCTCAAGTTAGTTAATCACTTGCAGCCACGCATGTTCTTTGCATAGTGGTGTGCTGCACTAGCATTTCATTAAAACCCAGTTCAATAATACCAGGTCACTCAGGCTGTCATTTCCTCTGGAGAAGGCTGGGAAGCTGAATGCTGGATGCTTTATCCCTTTTGTGCTGTGCCAGCACACAGAGTTGAGTGGAGGAGAGTGCAAGCTGAGCACACCAGGGCCATGTCCCAGACTTCCCCTTGGTCTGGGTGAAAATGCTCATGTGAGCACTGGGAGCAGAGGGATAGACACAGGGCTGGCAAACCCACAACGGGGCAGCAGATGGACTGTGCCAGCAAGCACAGGCACAGAGTTCTGATAGAAACACTGCAAGTCACAGCCACATTCCCACCAAAATAAAGTACCATGGTTGAGAAGAAATAATTTGTAATAAAATAATTGCAAGTGATTTATTGTCCTAGTGATAGAGCTTTTTGACCTTAACAATTTCTATTTTTAGCAACAGTCACAGATTAAATACTCACAGCTCCTGTGCTGCCCTAGTGCCTAGCTAGTTTGCACTGGCAGTGAAGTTAAGAGAAAGATGGGTGGACACGTGGCTGGAGGTGCTCTGATTGTTGTTTTGTTTTATTAATCCCTTAAGGAACAAGATGGGACAGATTTTGTCTAGTACATTCCATGTTGGTTTTGAGGGATAGGATGAAATGCAAGCAAGAGTAAGAAGGTGCCCTTGGTGCCCAGTGGGATTTGGGAATTGAGAAACATTTTGATAACAGGCAGTTCTCTGGACGTATCACTGTTTTCCTGAGTGAGTCCTTACAGACTGTTGGGAACCATGTCACAGTTAATCATTCCATCCTCACAGCATGTAGGGTGCTCCCTCATAAAGTATACTGTAAATATAAAACATTTTCCCATGCAGATGATGGAACCTGAAGCCCTGTCCTGCACCATCTTCTGCTTGTTTTGAAATATATCTCACTGGCATTACAAGAAAACACATGAGTCTCCTGGATTTATGCTTGGAGTCAATGAAGAGCTACATAAGCTGTGTAGTTGCACTCTATTGTTTTAGATTTTACTTCAAGAAGACTTTTTTTGCAATTAGATTGTTGTTGAAGTCAACAAAGTACAAACATAGGGAGCAGAGTGGTTTTGAAAGGGAGGGCACCTATCAGAAGCTGCCTGAGGATTCTTTTTAATCTTAAATATGATTTAATGCTCTGTGAAAAGAATTAAGAATCCCATTTTACACTGAAGCATGCTGTTAATGTGCATATAAAAACCTCAGCAATTTTATTGACAGTTATGAATTTACAGCTGCTGTTGGTGAATTTTTTTTAAAAGACTGGTTTCCTTTACCCAATTCTTTGCAGACCATTGTCATAGTTTGCTATTAACTGAGGCAGAACCTCATTTAGCAGAAATGCATAGGTCTTCAATTTCACTGTATACATCAGGAAAAAAGAAAATCAATGTGAAGCCTGGACTTAGGCTGCTGATGTCAGAGATGACTATCTGTAGCATACAGAAAGAAACCCTGGCTCAGATTAGTTTTTCTTTACTCTTTGGATGTTAAAAAAGACAGAGTTTACAGCTGGTGAGAGTTCTTATGACTATTGTCCTCTCATCAAATTTGATGTTAATCCTAGAGACTGTCAGTGTGTATACCAAATATTTCAAGTACTCAGAATTAATTTAGTATTAATTTATATTTACTATTATCATTTATACTAATTGATGAGAGGATGAATATTAAGAAACAATTTGTGTGTTTGAACTTTCATGTTTGCATTGAATATCCATTGTGTGATTGTGTGCAGATGATTGCCACACACCCACCACTTTATATATATTATATATATATATATATATGCCCATAGATGTTGCTTTTTGTCTGTGTACATGTACCTGACCTTCTAGTCTATTTATATATAAGAACATGGGTCTGAATGACTCTTTAAATTGAATATTCACAATTCTTTTTGTGATATTTATACAGTATCTAAACATCAAGAATATAAAGGGGTGAAGATAAGTTTTATTTTCAAACAAGAATTTGGAAAAAGCCATCCAATGCCCAGCTTGCATAGTCCAAACTTTATAGGAGGAGTCTCTGAGTGTGGAGCTTCTATTAAGTAGACTGTCACTGATAAAATTCCATATAAATTAAGTTCTTTAGACTTGCTAAAAACCCCTTAAGGAATTGATTTTCATGAATTATTTTTTTTAAAATTTGAAAGTATTTGTTTCATTGGATCTAAAATAGATCAGTTTTCTCCTTTTTTATTACACTTCCCATGATGTCTTTTATAGAAATATTTTTCAGATGTCTCAGATGTGCATTGGCCAAGAATGTATTTCTTAGTAAGAAATCATGCTTGATGGTAAATGAGAATTTTTAGTAAAACATTAAGAAAAAATAGGAAACTTTTAAGAAAATGCAAAGTTATGATTGTAGCAACTTTACTTTCAAAACCAGAAAGGCTTCTTTAATTAATTTTTTCTATCCCTACTGAAGCTGCTATTCTGGCCTGTGGAAAATGACTCCCACTGGTCTTGACATAATAGGTTGGAGATATTCTTTATGTCTCTACACTAAAGAAGAAGCTGGACCTTCCCAATTATTTCCATCAACTGTTATTTTAACATTATTCCCAGCACTTTCATTTCATAAATAAAATGTGTGTTTGTGGTATTAGGGTCTGTAAATCTTATATACTATTATTTTTCTGAATTTTTTTTATTTATAATTGTTACTTCTTAGTTCTGACACATTACGGACATCTGCCAGTAGACTCTGCAAAGTCTGAATTCAGTAATTAATTTCAAGGGAATGTTGAGCTCTTCCTTGCCCAAACTCATTCTGTGGTTCTGGCTTTCCAGACACATGAATTCAGTACGTTTGAGCAGTGAATTTGACTTAATTTCCAGATATGCGTAAATGTGCATAACTCAGCTTGGGAACCCTGCTCTGGCTTGGAGCTTGGGAGAAGCTGGTTCTGGACATTTTCCTGACACCTGACCCTGATTCATTCATCTGATCTCTTTGAAGTACCTTGGGATGCCTGGAAAACGTTTATATATTATTGTTTGCTTCCTATGTAAATTTATCCTCTGAAGATGCTGTAGTTCGACATGGTGCTTTAGATTTTAACATGTTTGAGATATATTCCCCATTTTAACTTACTCCATTGCTCATATTCTTTTGGTAAAGGAAAAATCTGATTTTGGAAGGCAATCAACTTTCAAACATCAAGGTAATTTTTCTAAGAACCTTCTTAGTGATTCTAAGACATTGTCTCATTCCTTCAAAAATACAGGTTCTGTATGAAATGAACCCCATGATAAGCCAGAGTATTACTTCATATTAAGTACACAGAGTATGTATGATGAACAAAATAAATGGAAATACCTGTGGCATATGCTGTGTCAGGTATTTTTCTGTACCTAATGATCTGTGTTCCTTTCCCAAAGATGACTATTAAACCTTATATAGGTGAGATAGTTCTAAATTCTAAATTTAATCTAATTCTAATTCTAAAATTCATTCTAAATATGAGCTACTTATAATTTAAATATAGTG
This sequence comes from Cettia cetti, assembly GCA_013401135.1. NCBI lineage: Eukaryota > Metazoa > Chordata > Aves > Passeriformes > Sylviidae > Cettia > Cettia cetti. The sequence continues at coordinate 144,486 of VZUI01026703.1, read as the reverse complement.
GTTTACATTTACATAGCAAATATTTTTCTAATTTTAATTAATTTATCAGCTTTAAAATTGGAGGAGTTGCGTCTTTTTCTTTTGTGAGCTAATTAGATGTAATCTCACTTTCTCTATCTCCATTGCCTTTAATCAGCTTTCTCTGGCTAGATAACACTCTTAATTCAGTTATTTCACTTCCAAACTGTAACTGTGTTTATTTATCGTAGGCATTTATAGTAATGTTTGGTCTTGCTTGTTTGCATGAGCCTTAGCATTTCCCCACAACCCTCCAAATGGATTTTGATTCCTGTGGCGATCTTAAGAGTGGGGGAAACTGCTGCAGTAAAGTGAACAGCAGTTTTATAATATTGTACATGAGAACAAAATGTACCATGGAATAGGCTGCTGCTGCTGGGGACTTGATCTGTTGGAAAGACGACTTGTTTCATGCAGATGTTTTCATTCTCTGTTTCTGAGCTGACAGTTTGGGGTGACATGTATAGGATTCCTGTCTCACCTGTTTGGTAGAAGTAGTTCCATACCTGCAGGAAGAGCTATGCCTGCACCAACTAGGAAATGAATCAAGCCTTCATTTCAGAGGGAGCAGGCCTAACCTGCTCCCTCTGCACTCCTAAAAAGTCTTCCAAATCAACTTTAATGAACAAAAAAAAGTATGTTTTGGGAAACTATTTCCTTAATGTGTTTCTGTTCCCTGCCCAAGCCATAGGGGCTGTCTGGGGTGCTGTGGAGATCAGCCTCTCCATTTCCCTCTCTTCTGCACTGACAGCATTTTGCCCCAGAATAAAATTTCTCTCACAGTAGGGTCTCCTTTGGCACAAGCACCAAGGAGCAAGCACATGCTCCATGATGCATCTGAACACAAGTGTTGGGGACCTAGAAATTAGTGAGTGCTGTTCTGCGTATTTAAAGTGGTGTGAATCATGCTAACCCTGAGGAATACTTCAAGTATTTAGATACACAAATGTTAAATGATTTTTGAAAATTTTTGATTAATAATTTTAGGTAGGCAGTAGCAATTTAATTTAAATTAACCATTATACTTATATTACATAAAAAATAATTATAGTACTTGTTGCATGTGAAATCAGATGTTTATTCTGATCTCAATTTATTTGAGTTACATCATGCTAAGAGTTCAAAATGGAAAAGTAGTGTTGAAAGTGGTTAAAGGATATGTATTTTTGTAAGACGTACTCATGATCTGCTGAAGAGATATTCTCTTTGCTGCTTTTTGCTTTCAATGACTAAGAATCAGAGCAAACTATTTGCATCAAAGCTTCTTATTTTAAACAGTTTATTGATGGCAACACATTTGCTGAATTTGCAAGCAAGCACCTTTACATAGCTATAGCAGCATGAAGTGTGCCTGCCTGTTATTGGAAAGCATCCAAGGGCATCCTCAGCCTTTCACATTTCCTCTGTGGGGTGGGGTTTTTGTTGCTGTTGCTGCTTTTCTTCATTTCCCGTACTGCAGCGATTTCTAAATAAGTGCTGGTTGATTTCTCCATTTGTTTTTTCTCTTCTAAGTTAGGATGCTTAGTAAGCCATTGAGCAGATACAGACTTTCACTCCTGGACAATTTAAAGTAGGATCTCTTCCCTTTCCCTGGCAGTACTAGCTGCCAGCAGTTTTGAGTGGCCCTCTGGGAGAACCCTGGTAGCCCACATGATTTGTGATGGCCAGGGTACCAAAGGCTGCATCTTTAAACCATGCCTTGCACTTACTTGCAAACCAAGCCAGGTTGTTAATCAGAAAGAGGCTAACAAGGCAGCAGTGGTTCCTGCCTCCAGAGGAATGCTTGAGGAGTCTTGTGGGGAGGAAAGGGCAAGGCTGGGCCCCATTGGGGTTGGGGAGTGGGCATCAGCAGAGGAGAGCTAGTGGTCAGTGACTCAGCAGTGTGGGGTGATCAGTAATTCCCCAGCCCCGAGTCCATGAGGATTTCAGCTAAGTCATTATGCTTTAAGGTCATCAGTGATGGGCTTTCTGCTGCTTTTCCCCAAGCTTCTCCCTTTCATCTTTACAAAGGCATTTAAAAATTGCCTGTAATTGGCACACAGGCTCTCTTTTAGAGACAAAGGGTGCCATTTGTGTCTAGTTGGAATACTGATTCCCAGATTATATGCCCCCTTTTTGCATGCAACACTTCGGCGCAAATTCATCAGCATGTTCTAAGCAAGTACAGAGATTACGATAAGGATCATGACATTATTTTAGGAGATGATGCTGTCTGGTTGGTGCATTTTCAGCACTCTTTCAAATCTCCCTTAGTTGTGCTTAATGTCCAGTTTGTGATGCCAGTGAATGTATAACAGTCTAGCTCTTTTATAAAATCAAAATCTTTGTGCAGTGATAGAAACATTACTTAATTAAGCAAGAAATAAAGACTTAACATTGTGACATAGGTCTTGTAAATGCTCTCCAGATTAGGCAGATGCACACGTGGTCATGTTTAAAAACAGTTTTTTGTAATACTGTAAAGAAGCACTGAGATATTGTGTTGTGTGAATACATCACAATGAAATATCTAGTAGAAATAAAGGAAAAAAAAAATCAACATTTACAATACCTACTCAGTAAAATAGTAGATTGAGAATGAATAGATGGATAGTTTTTAACTCTATTATTTTGGGGAATGATAAAAGTGCCATTTTGAAGGCCCTTCAAGGGATAATTATTTCTAGTCCTCCAATAATCCAAGGTTCTACTACTAGGAAGATGGCTGTTGCACCGAAGGACAAGCTCAGCCATTGCTTTGTCTGGATGAACCTTTCCAAGGACAAAATCTCTCGACCTGTTTGACAAGATGTACTGGTGCTGCTAGCGAAAATATTTTTCCAGCTGTCCAGCTTTAATCTCTGAAACTTTGTGTGGTTGTTTTCTTTGTTATGCTGTCTTACACTACCAAGAGGTGTTTGAAGAAATACCCTTTAAATCGTTGTAAACAGATATTAAATACCTCTGTGATTTCTCCTCTACCAAAGTTATTAGACCCAGCTTCTTCAGCCTCTCTACATAGGTATGTGTGTTGGGCACCTTTGTTGGACTTCTCCAATTTTCTCTGCATCCCTCTTGAACTGAGAGTGTTTCCAGGCTGACTCAGCACTAGCTTCCCTTAGTCTGTTGCCAGGCCCCTCTGGACACAGTTCAGCATGCAATTTGCTCTGTTTACAGTGAGGGCTCACTTCTGCTGTGTGGTGTCCACTGTAACATCACAGGCATGTTCTTAAAAGCTGCTGCTTGGTGAGGTTTCAGTCTGCATGGGGTTATTCCACTCTGGTTGCAGAATGCTGTGTTTTTCCCTATTGAAGGTCATGACATTTCTATTTGTTAACCCCCAAATTTATTGAAGTCTCCTGGACTGAGGCTCTGGCACTTATCCTGTCAGACACTCTGCCTGACAGAGCAGCTCAGAGCTGCCTGAAAGTTTGCTGTTAACTTCCTATCTGAGTGGAGATCAGTCTACCAAAACTTACTGATAAAGCCCATCCTGTTATTTTTATTTCAATAGCCTCTTAAGATACTTAGCAATGCTTTTAGGGAAAAACCCTTCGTTATACTCCTACTCTTCTAAAGAGAAGGAAAGACTCAATAGTAAAGCAGAAGTTGGTATTTTTTTCTTATGCAGAGATGATGTAAATATATTTAGGCTGATGTATAAAATTTCATGCTACCTATTTTTTCTTCTGAGTACACTGTTTTCTGTTCTCTTTATCTCACTGGCTTACATGAACACTCTACCCTCTATAGTTTTAGATACAATTGATCAATTGCTTTTGAACAAGAAATGTTTGGTTTGTGACAAAGCAGTATGATGTGTGCTAAGGAAGTATTTTCAGGTTATACTCTGAGTCTCTTCTATGAGGAGAAATCATCATAATTGGTGTTCCAAAATCTTTATTAGACACCTTAAATAGTTTCCACATATTTGTGAAAGCTTCCATAACTTCAGGTTCTATTTGACAATTTTAGTGCAAATAAAGGACACTGGCTGAATTTCTGTACCATGATAAAAATGTGTTCTAGTAGGATTTTAGTACTGGGAAAAAGGAACACATCCTCAATATTTTTTTTTTTTTTTTTTTTTTTTTTTTAGATACTCTATATCTGGACTGCTAGCCCCAAGCCAGACTATTTATATTTGCAAATTTTAATTTAAGTCAGGGAAGAAAACTCTGGCAAAACATGAAAAGTTACTTTAATCTGATGTATTTAGGGTTTTTTTTTTTTTGTGGTGTGTTTTTTTGTTGTTTAACTCTCATTATTTGAACCCATTAACTAAATGACCAAGTGGCTCCAGCTCTCAGTTTATAAGCTAGATGATGGATGCTGCAATTACTCTGAAATAAAGTGTTATTTTTTATAAGTTAAGAACTGGTGTTTTGTAAGTGAAAAAATGGTTGCCGAACATTAGGAGTATGTTAATGGAACCAGAAGGAAGACCTACAGAAATTGTAGGGAGGACTCTTGAGGCTTTCTGAATGATCTTATGGAATGGACCCCATAGATAGTCCCATGTTCAGTCCCCCTGGAGATCACTGGGTCCACCTGTACATTTAAGGCAGCTTTTAGACTTGTGGGAGAGACATGATTTGACTCAGGTTATTATCTCAGTCCTGTAAACTTAGCTGAAGAAAAGCTTCTGTGCAAGGGTGGATTTTGTGGTGTGAGTCTACTTTTATTTCAATTAAAGGTCATGGTCTTCCTTTAACCTCATCAGAAGAACGAATAAATCTGGTCTACTTTCCCCTTAAATTTCTCTAGATTTCTTCATCTGTTCAATGTGCAAATTAACATGAATGCAGACTAAGCAAGGAAAGCGTTTTTTAAAGACTCTCCAAGATACACAGCATACTGTGTAAGCACTTGTTTGCTGCCAATAGATCAATGCTCTATAATGGAGACCATGTATAAAGCCCTAGAATAATGTTAAAGAATGTGAAGAAAATGACAACCCAGGTTTCCTCACAAAAGTACAAATTCATGGCTAGTCCTACAAGACCATGCTAGAAATTGAATTATAATTTGAATAGTCAGTGTGGTTGCCATCCAGTACTTTATTAATGTTTTTTGTGTTTTTTTTTAAAGAAAAGCCCAATCTGGCCCACTTTTATTATGGTGGACGACCACAAGTTGAATGAGATGGCAGGAATTATCCTTCAGAGAATATGGTTTCACTCACATGGCAAACTTGTGAAACCCAAAGGACACACTGTGCCTTGCCTGGCTCCCGAAATCAACAGAATTGTGTTACTTTAGGCTGTAGATTTTTGTTGGGGTTTTTTCACAGAAGATGTAACCTCCCACCTTGCTTTCAAGAAGGAAATAGAATGGAGCATTATTTGTTCAAGAAAGCAGCATTCTGTTTGAACAATTTCTTGCAGCAATACCTTCCCTTGCAGCTCCCTCAAGCTACATAAATCCATTGAGGAAAACAATAAAAAGTGATAAATGGGCTCTGATGATCACAGGTTCTTGACAGCAAATCTTCAAATGAAGAGAAGGGCAGCAAACAGGAGGAGCGGTAATACCAGGAAGATATTTCCTCTGTTAACCTTTGCATGGGCAAGAAGTAGACTCAGTCCTTCTTCACCTGAAAGTTTGTGGTCACAGCTGCTGCCTTGAGTGCCAGGGTGAAAACACAGGTAGCTTCCCTTGGCACATGCAGGTAGCTAAAGGGTTCTCCTGACCATGAAGAGAGCAAGTAGGCTGTTTGCTGGCAGGCCATGGTGGCTGTTTTTATACTCACAGCCCTGTGACACTGCTGTCATTTTCCCAGCAGTTTATTTTAACTTGCTGAAAGGGCTTACTTTGTGGATTTGCTAGTTTCATTGATATCCTAAAATTGAAACCATGTACAGTTATGCCATGTTAATATTTGGTTTGGTAATTTCTGTTTTGCTTTACACACTTCTAATTCAGCACAGGAATACCGCATTCAGCTAAAAGTTTGTTGAATCCCTATGAGCAAAGAAATGCAAACCAAACTGATTTCTTTTGAGCATTGCTCTCTTGTGTTCCAAATACCAGTATTTGAAATCATTAACTACTTGTGGAAAGCCTATGAAAATAGATGCATATATTGGAACTCATGTTTTTTAAGTAAATAGCAGATCTGTGATCTCTGTTCTAGACTCTCCTCAAAATATCAGGGACTGGTTTAGCTTTATGTTGGTGTAAATGGGGCAAGATCTTGGCCTTAAAAAGAGACCAACTTGATACTTCATTGAAAATATTGAGATAACCTTAGAGCGAACCATTTATTTTGGATAAATCACACATAATCGTAGGATGTGCCGAGTTGGAAGGAACCCACAAAGATCATCAAGTCCAACTCCTGACCCTGTGCAGGACACCCCAAGAGTCACACCGTGTGCCTCAGAGCATTGTCCAAACGCTTCTTGAACTCTGTCAGGCTGGTGCTGTGACCACTTCTCTGGGGAGCTGTTCCAGTGCCCAACCAAAGGTGAAGAACCTTTTCCTAATATGCACCCTAAACCTTCCCTGATGCGGCTTCAGGCCATTCCCTCTGGTTCTGTCACTGTCACCAGAGAGAAGAGATCAGTGCCTGCCCTTCCCTTTCCCCTCATGAGGAAGCTGTAACTGCGGTGAGGTCTCCCCTCAGAGTCCTCCAGGCTGAACAGACCAAGTGACCTCAGCCACTCCTCATATGGCTTCCCCTCAAGGCCCATCACAGTCTTTGTAGCCCTTCTTTGGGATGCTCTCTAATAGTTTAATACCTTTCATCTCATTCCCCAGCCTGTCCATACATCCAGGATTGCTCCATTCCAGGTGCAGAATCTGGTATTTTCCCTTGCTGAACTTCATACAGTTGGTGGTTGCCCAGCTCTCTGGTTTGTTGAGGTCTCTCTGCAGGGTCACCCTGCCCTCGAGGGAGTCAACAGCTCCTCCCAGTTTTGTATCATCTCTGAACTTCCTCCATTTCCCTTCCAGTTCTGCATCCAAGTTGTTTATGAAGATGCTGCTGAGCATAGGGTCTAAGATGGACACTAGTGCCAGGTCTGCAGTCTGATGTCACCCCATTTACTGTGACCCTTTGTGCCTGGCCTGTGAGCCAGTAGCTCATCCGTCACGCAACATATTTATCCTGCTGAATATTGGACTTCCAGAAGGATACTATGAGAGACAGTATCCAAAGCTTTACTGAAATCCAAAGCTATTACATCAACTGACTTCCCTTCATCAACTGGGTGGGTTACTTTGTCATAAAAGGGAATCAGGTTTGATAAGCAGGACTTTGCTCTCATTAAGACATGCTGGCTGTGACTGATGACTGTTGTCTTTCAGGTGTTTTTCCATACCTTCCAAAATAATCTCCAAAATAACTTTACCAGACACTTAAGTGATACTGACAGGTTTTAACAGTTTCCAGAACAACGTCAGCCAGCTTCCAGTCAGCTGGACCTCTCCAGATTCCCAAGACCACTCAAAAATCATCGAGAGAGGTTTTGCAATGATAACAACTAGTTCTTTGAGGATTCTTGGATGAATCCCATCAGGCTGCATAGATATGTAGGGATGCAGCTGGAGCAGCAGAAAATTTCTCTGCTGGTGAACTTGGTCAATGGCAATAGCCCTAGAGCCATCTTGACATCATGGAAACAAGTCCTCCTGAAATAAAAAAAAATAATTTTGCTGTCCTTCCACTGGAATAACTTTGACCTCATTAATATTTTTACTTTGGCAGTCTAAGCATGGTGTGGTTGCAATCCAACTTAGAGGTGTTAGCTGCTGGACGTCAAAAGGAAATCCCTGATCCTCTGAGCATTCTAGATTTGCTAGAAAAACTCCTTCTGGGTAAATGTGTGTGTCATAGGGATTACAGAGCAAGTGTTGCTGAGCTTCTTTGTGAATTCTGCCATCATCCCAGCAGCAGGACACCACGGTGATCTTAGTCACAGCTGCAGGGTTTCTTGTCACAGCCACAATAGCGATCGTTGTCACATCCAGTGCTTTTTGTCACAGGGCTGTGAAATAATCGTGGCAGCTGCAGCATTGGCCAGCTCCATCAAGGCCAGGTCTGCGTGTGGACAGGGAGTACAAGCTCTGCCTCTGGCTGGTAACCCAGATGTAGTATGAGTCTAAAGTCATCTCCTACTGCATCACCGTGGTGGTTGAACATAAGGCTGGGTATTGAGACCCAGACCAGTGCCTTTGGCAGGAGAGATGAAACCAGGAGAGAGGGCAGCTCTGCCTCCAGGGGCACTGTCAGTCTGACATGTGAGGAAAGGTATAATGACCTAGAGATTCAAAGCTTGTTACTAGGGGACGTGATAGCAGCATAATGGATTTGAACATGGAAAAAAATTGCCCTGTTGTTTTGTTTCCTCTTGTGTATATATTACTTTTCAATCCATATCTTACCCTAACTTACCTGTGGCATTACTGGAGCCCCTTCACGCTTCTTCTTAATATTTCTACAACCCCTCTGTTTCATACTTCTCAACTTCCTTTTGGCTCTGACTAGGTAAGTGGATATTAAGGGACAGATACTAGACTTCCTAGTATTATACAGGTACACTATTTTTGATTCTTAATACAGCTCTTGATTTATTTCAGTCTTGAGAAACTGAAGGATGCAAAACCAGGTAAAACACATTTATGAATTTGTGTGCCCAATGCTGTGTGCTCTTTACAATTTGCTTTTTTTCTGCTCCCACAGGACTGATTATAAAGACTGTTAAAAAGACACTTGAAGGTATGCTAAAATCTTAGCGCTCTAGGTCATGACTTAAACTGTAAAAAGTATTATTAAGTACAAAAGGCAGTCCATTTCTAATGTCATTGGTAGTAATTTTTCTTTACTGACTATGGTCAAGTTTTCATTAACCTCAAAAGTAAATGTCCTTGGTGTGTGCCTGCACTGGATAGTTTATAGCTAAGTGTGTTTGCCTGGCAGTGTCCTGCTTTTACTGTATTTCTCTCAGTATTGCAGTGCAGTGCTGGAAACGAGACTATTAGAAAGCATCTATAGAGTATTAACAGCTGTTGTGGGGCAGCGACATTAGCCACAGATTTCATTCCTGGAAATGAACAACATAAAGCAATTTCCTTGCTAACAGCCACTTAAGTGGCTTCTTTATCTAACTGGAAAAGATCTTTCTGCTTGATTCTGAGCTAATATTTCTATATTTATTTATCAAAAAAGATTCAAAGTACTTCTATTTTGCCCTTGAAAGTGATTTTTAAAAAATTATATAGAATACTAGCAAGGGGTACATATACATTACTGGAATTACTGTGAGGAAGTGAATAACTTTTCCCTGTATATGTTAAAATCTTATTTACTGTTGAATTCTTCTGATTCTTCTTCCAAAGGATATTTTCAGGTTGAACCTCCTCTTTTGCCTTATCTCAGAGGCAGCCAATACTGCTGTGTAAGTGTATGTTCAGGCAGCTCTGAATTAAACCTGTGTTCCCTGGCAACAACTTCCTGTTTCTTTCCTTATCTTTTGGAGGTGCTATGAGGGCTTGATCTGAGGCACCATTAGTAGAATAGACATAATGATTGTATCGGCTGATTAGAGGCATCTAATGTAGTTTCTGGACATCAGTAATGGGAATAGTTCAAGGGAATACTTCATGGGGCTTAGAGTTGACTAAGAAGCTAGAAATCTGTCACTTTGCTTACAGCATCCAGGCAATTTTTCCATGTCCTCATTGAAGTGCGAAAGGTCTCTGGTGGAGAGTTAGCTCATCTTCCAGTTTAGGTTTACCTATGTCTTTGCTGCAAGTTACACAACTTCCAAGGTTTTGGGTACTCTGTGGACAGTTTCATTGCCCCAGGCTCAAACTGGGACTCTCTCTGCTCAGGTTTCACTTGTCATCTTTTGCCAGAGCTGTGAGCTGGTGGCTGCTGCCATGACTTAAGGATAATAATGTATGTGGGTGTGGTTATTGAAGCTATGTATCAGTGTGGCAAGTTCAGCACATGATGGATTCAAACTTCTTCATGGCTATACTGGGATTTTCCCCTACTTTAGCTTGCTTTGTTTTTTCTTTCTGTGGAGCTATATTAATTACCAAGGGTTTTTTTTAATTATTATTATTATTTTTAAATTTGATGATGCTACTTTATTTTATTGCATCTGTTAGACTCTTGTCAGAACCACTTAGGAGTAACAACATAGTTTAGTAGAGGGTATCAGCTCCACTGCTCTATGAAAGCTTTATTTAAAGGGCTGTTCTTGGCATGCAGTGAATATTTAATCATTGACTTTATTTTCTCCTCTCATTTTCAATTCAGTTTCCAGTTTGTAAGTTTTAATTATGCAAAAAAGACAAAGATATGCTCTTTTTTTTCTTTCTATTTAGTTTTTCTAAGGCAGTCTAATTTGAATTTGTCACTGAAACCTGCCTTTTACTATATTCATGTTGGTTTTAGACTCCTTCCAAAGTCTCAGAATTTATATTATATATAGTATTTTTGGATCTAGAAAAGTATTGGGTCAAACCTTTATGCTGTTTAATTCAATAGACCTTTTGCCATTAACATTCGTAATGCTAGAATTTGCACATTTGTTTTTAGATAGGTTAGTAAGTTCACGATAATACAGACTTTTTATTGCAAATTATGTCATGTTAGTACTCGTGATTACTTAAGGCAGCCTTTGTAAAGCCGTGGTTAATTTATTGATTGCTATCAAATAAAATTGCTTGCTTTAACAACTTAGAAATTTCAAATTCTCTTGGACACAATTTGGGTATAAAACATATTTTTAATACTTGTCATCTCTTGCAAGTAGTTGGTGAAATGTATATATAACATTAGTAGTAAAAGGACACTTAAAAGTTTTTCTGTTAACTATTTTAAGAGCTGTCTTTTCTCTCTTTTGTTTCATTTAAGGATCAAATTTTAGTTCCAGTTATGATTTTCCTGAGAAGTGTCTAAGTTGTTAAATCAATAACATACATAGGTGTGGGGTTTCTTTTTCAGAAGCTAGAAGATTAAACTAAGTTCCTCTGGAAGAAGATAAGGCATCTAAGGTCAACTAACCTTTTGTTCTGCAGTATGCTGGATCCTAACAGCATCAGGTTCACAGTGGCCTTTAGCCCTTTCATGACCTAGTTAAATGTACAGGTAACAAATCAATAGCCTGAGATAGCAATATTTTCTGTCTAATTCCTACTACTTCAACAGTGAAATTCTACAGTTATGTCAATTGTGTTTTGGAAATATCATTCAGCTTTGGGGTTTTTTTGCCTATTAATGTGCTGAGACGCCGTTGGTTTTCCTTCAGTTACAGTGTTGCAGAATGATTTGATGATTCCAACATCTTTGTCTTACCAAAAAAACCCCAAAACAAACCAAACCAAACAAACAAAACCCCTCCAAAATAAACAAAAGACTATTCAAAGAGTCATATGAAACTAGTGTTGTTACACATGCTTCCTGACTCTTGGGTTTTTGTTTACTGCTGTTGTGGTTTGATGGGAGCAGTTTAGTGTCTATCCTGTAGCTGCTATTAAGCCCTTGAAAAAGTTTTCTCCCAGGCTTTTTTGTTGTGCAAAAAGCCAGGAGAGGGACTGAGATAAGACTCTGAAGTAAACACAAGTGTGCAGCCTCGAGTGAATAAAGTCCCAAATAATTGCTTTAGCAAGGTTTAACATGGTATATACTGCAGTTCATGATTGGGCTGTGTGACAAGTAACATTTCCCTCTGTTTGACTACAGCTTGAACTTTGGAAGACGGACAGTTTCACGTGTGGGCTTTTCCTTTTTTGTGGACCCTAGTGTGATTTTGCCTGGCCCTTTGAGTTAATCCATGGTTTGCTGCTCTCCCTGTTCCTGTATGTCGGTGTGAAGCCATGACTTTATGCTACCTTTACATCCAAGGGACTAAAGAAGCAGAGCACTGCTTACTATTTTCTAGTGTAAAAGAAGAGCTTAGAATGAGAAGAAATCATAATTTTACTTGTATTAGGTTTCTACATGCATTTTTCATCACCTGAAAAATTGTCTTCGCAAACTAACTTTTTAATGAGAAAGCTTCTAGTGTTGCTGGTAGCAATGATTAAGTGTCTAACTACCTATAGCACTTCTTGTTAGTTCATTAAAAGACTAGCCTTCCTAATTACATCTGCATGTCTTTCCATAATTTGTACAGACCTCAATAATTAAATGGGTGATAATTCATCAGCAGAATTGCAAAAGACCTTGATCCTTACATATGCAAGCCTTTGGGCAGTATTTACAGTTATCTAAAAGTATGTTGCTTTTCTTGCTTGATTTTTAACTGAATAGAAGAGACTGTTGATCATATTAGCTTCACAAATACTCTATTGTGGAATGGATGAAGACACTTTGGGATGGATATAGGCAATCTGTACCCTTGCTTCCTAGTTATTGCAAAGACATCTCATTTCTGATGTAGTTATTTGAAACTATCTCTGTCTTTATTTCACTGATAAGTCATTTCAAAATCTGAAGTGAATGTTACTTTTTCACTCTTTTAAGGCCAGATCTCTTTGTGATGCTTGGATGGCCAAAAGATGGTGACTAAAACACATATTAGGTACCTGCAGCATAATTTCTAATGGTGCAGAGGTGAAGCTGGGGAATTGGTGCTCACCCTCTGAAGGTCAGAGAACAGATTGAGTTGCATGACTGCAAGTATTCAGCACTTACAGTGCTGATTTAAGTATATTTTTCTGTTTTGTCTTTTATATGTTCTTCTCTTAAGACAGCTAAAAAATAATCCATCCTAATTTATTTTCTTTCTTTTTTATTTTTTTTTAACCTGGTCTTCAGATTTAGTGTAATTTTACCTCTTTCGTACTTATGTGAGTTAAATGCTTTAAGTCTCTGTTTCATCTGGGAAATGCATCCAAAGGCATCCATTTAAATATAGCAATTTTGATGCATCAGCCTCCAAATAATTTAGAGAGAAACTATCCATCATTAGATGAAATTTTGTACTCTTATCAGTGCAGTGCTCACTTTCTAATCGTCTGAAAAGCTTTCAGACTCTCACCCATGAGTTATGCAGGCATCACTGCTCATTTTCTAGCAGAATCCCTGTGTCTACCCGTGCTCCTGGCTCACCAGTTCCTCTCTTATTCTTCCCTCAGAGCTACACAGGGTGATTATCTTTCTAGCTCATTGAGCTTATCACATTTAAGACTGTACTTGAAGAGCAAGGTCTCAGCTTTACAACTGCATCATTATCCTCTGAAATATTTTTTAGATGTGCCATTTTAGCACTACGTTATACATTCTGTCCTCAGAGCAAGGGAGCAAAACTGGAACAGGGAGAAAGGAAAGTGCCTGCTGTTTCGAGTTAGCGTTCCTACTGGGACATATCTTTGACACAGGGTCAGGTGAAGGTAGTGTGAATGGTGCAGGAAGGCACTTTGCTGAGTTGGAATGAAATATCACAAGCTGAAATGGTAGTTTCTGACCACCTGGCCAGACAAAGTGATTTAATCTGGACTGCTATTGGAATTGTCCTTGGGTGGTTTGGCAGCTGTTTGCAGCATACTCATTATTTCAGTTTGTGCACATGTTGTGAATAAGAAGAAGCTAGGAGAAAATAACAAGGAGTTATTTTTCTTCCAGAAAAGCTTGTTACCTATGGCAGACTCTCCAAATTGTCACTCTTTTGCAAAGGGGCAATCATATGTTGTCTGCAACAAACAGTGATGATAAAAATCCTGAGAAAACTTAGGTAAGAACATGTGTTGAAAAAATACAATTATTATGGTCTAAGAGTTTTTATAGTGGGCAAAACTATGTACCTTGTAAGTTTTACTATTCAACTTTTAATTCACATTAATTTAAAAGTTAATGTATTCTGGTGAATACATTCTGGTGATCCTCTGTTGCTTCTTTCACATATCTATTTCGTGAGCTTTAGTCTTGCCCTGAGTTTCATGTTAAATATGCAGGACAATCACTATATTTTAAAAAAGTCTCCATTTAAAAAACCCCAAACCATGAATATATCAGCTGTTTACTGTACATAATAGAGGTCTTCTGTTACTATCACAGGCTTTATGAATTGTTAGGCTTGCAGTCCTTTCTGCTATTTATTTATGAGTATTGAAGCAACCATATAATTTACCTAGTTTGGAGCTGCTTTCTTCCAGCATATTCAGAGCTTACCAGTATCACTAAAAGAAAAGCAGAAAAAGAGCCATCCCTTAATTCCTAAGCATCTTGATGAACGAGCAACAGAACCTGCCAACCAGCTAATGTAACATGGTGTAAGAGCTTGATATAAGGTGTAAGAGATTGGTTTGGCAGGATTTTTGAGTGTAAGTTAAGTGACTTGTGAGATGATACTTAATATATATATCCTGCCTCAGCATTTTCCCCAATACTCACATGGAAGTGACAGCAGAGTTCCTGCTCTTCAGTTCAGCTGTTATATGAACTTGCCTACCTTCTTGATATCAAAACATTGGTGTGAAGAATTAAGATTGAGTTCCTGGGTGATGAGAGAATGAAAGAGAGTGATCTTCAAATGATGCTGAGATGATATGCAATAGGGCAGAACCTTGTCAAATGACTGGTTCAAAGCAAAACACAAGCTCAAAAACCTTAGGTTTTAAAAACCTGTTTTACTGCATGTCACTCCTCACTGTGCTTCAGATATAATTGATATCAAGGTTTTAGGATTTTTTATTACATAGACTTCCCTGATTTCCATCAGTGTCATGCCAACAATACTTATAGTCTTTGCATAAAATGCCTTCATCCCCTCAAAGTTGTACTTCTAGAAATTGCAATAATATTAAATAATATTAAAGGCAAAAATTTCTGGGATTACCTAATATTTTCCCCTATCACTAACAACAAGAAAAAACCTGTATTTTGGCTTCCTTAATGCAGTATGTGTTGGCTAAGACAGACTTAGCTACTTGACTGTGTCATGATACATAAAGATTAGAACTGTATAAATTAAATACTAGACATGACTAATATTTTTCTAACTAGACGGAACAGTTGAAAAGTTGAGGTTTGTACATCAAGTCAACATAATACTGGGTTTTGAAAATGCCCCTATTTTTAATTATATTTTCTTGTTCTTTTCTCCTTGTTTGGTGAGGCTTGCTTTATTTTTCCAGGGATCAGCTGAGTAACACCGGTGCAATATTCCTCCCGGCACTGGTGTCCCTTGTTCAGTCACACTGTGTGTCTCATGTGGTCAGTCCCACTAAGGGCGTTATTGTAATATTTGCTCAAAGTGTACATTGGAATTTTTTTTCCTTCCTAAAATTAGTCCAAGGCATTTCAAATACTTGGTCTTAACGGCACAGCTGATTCCTGTGGCAGCTTTTCAAGGGAAAACGGCAGTAATGTGCCTAAATTCTGTTTTCCTGATGTGGAAAAAAGGCACTGAAAGGACTTTATGCTGTTGAAAATGCTTTTCTTTTGGCCCCAGTTTATTTTTGCTTAAATACTGCCCATGAAATATTAGCTAGTTGTAGTGCTTGGCTGAATTATGAGTAAGATGAGCTTGTTCTTCCATGTTTCTTTGTGTCATTCAATCGCTCTAATCTGACTTCTGAAATATATTTACACATTTTTCTTGGAGTCTCATGACTTCATCACATCTGTAGATTTAGGGGTCTGGTGCAAATGATGATCTGATGCTGTTAAAATTATTAGTCTGCCAAAACATGAACATTTTGTATTCTCTCCATGTCTTACATGGCTGAATAGATTCCAATATTTTATGTTACGGACTTTGTTTTGAATCACATTCTTTTGTTGCATGAAGATTTTATGGCACTTTCTTCCAGTGTATCAGTATTGGGAACACCTGGTCCTCCCTTTCTTAAGCACCCAATACTTTTCAGAAACTTTTGGCTACTTAAAAGAGTAGTGCTTCTGGGTTTTGGCATCACTTAGCATCATGTTGTTTGTACCTAATTGCCCACACAAATAGAAATGAAAGGAATCTTGGGGTGAGATAAAGTTATTTGGATTAATTAATCCCCATCAAAACTTCATTTAGCTATTTACATGTATAATTTAGGTCAATATAGTCTTTCATTTTAATTTCTGCCTTTATGTAACAACTTATTTATGGCCTGGATATTTCCTTCCATGTGCTTTACTTGTGAGCTCTAATAATTATGACTCAGAGATGCTGCTTGGACTTTCATTTTCATTTTAAGCAGAAAAACTTTTGTAGTCCCTACAGATTATTGCCTAACAGTTGTTTTCAAAACACTAAACAGATACATTTACCATGCAGCCAAATATTTCATAAAATATGTATATTTTTTATTCCTATGTTGGTACAGAATGTAAGAAATCATCTTAATTTGCTACCAGCATGCTCTGTCTCAAAAAAGTTGTAATTTGTGGTCTAATCAAAAATCTTAACTGAAATGGGGAGGATGAGGGTCTTTACGGATTGCTGTATGGACAGAAGAGATTTTTTCTTCTTTAGTATAAAAGAAATCATCCAGTGATTCCATTGAAAATATTTTGTTTGAACACTGATACAGAAATATTGCATTGAAATATAAACAGATGACGTCAGAATGACTGTAGTAAATGCAATTATGCTTCAACCCACAATAATCTTACATATTTTATTAAATGTTAATAACTTTGGGGACTAGATTGTTTTCTTCTTAGGTCTTTCAAGTAAGAGTTACTCTGTGCAACAAGATGCCTGCAATATAAAGAAGGTGGAATGTGTACCAAGGGATGTTTTAGAGGGCTTAAAACCATTTGAGATTTATTAATTTTCTGGACTCGGGTTAACATGGTTCCATGAATAGGCACAAGGCCTGGAGAGTGGGATTAGGAAGGTTTCCAGAGGCTCTGAACTCATGTCAAGCAAAACTGTCATGCCAAGCAACTAAGTCAACTGAATAGTGAAAAGTCTTGGAAGTGCTTTATCAGTGCATAATGTTTGTAAATTTTATTCAATTAATTTACAGCTGCAGGGCTCATGAGGCTGAAATTAAAGTTTTGTAAAGTTTTGATAAGGAAGCGGCCAAAAACCAACAAAAAAAGCTTGATTGGCTCTGGATGGTTTATAACAAGTTGGCAGGGGAACAAAATTGCAAGCAAGTATTGCAGAGGAAGGTGCACCTTGTCTTGGGAGCTATGTAGTCAGCTGGGTTGGTAGCAGAATGCCTGCCAGCACCTTGCATGAAAAGCCTGCAGGTATGCTTGACATTTTTATTCCCTTCTGCCAAAAGGTGCCTCAAGGCAAAGCCATGTCCCAAAGAAAAGCTTCTGGAATTCAGTGCTATCAAAACTACTTACAAATAAACATTATGCTTTAAATTCCTGATATTTCTATGACAAGATTAAATAGAATTTACTTCAGACAAAACATGAGTGAAAAAGAAGATATGCGAGAAGATGCCCAAGGTGCTAACATACGAGCTTTACACAAAATATCTGTGTGTTGCAGGCTTGAAAGTTATTGTGTCTTGAGTTGATGTTACCCATGCCACTTTTTTTTTTGTGGGGATATTTAATTTAATTTAATTTAATTTAATTTAATTTAATTTAATTTAATTTAATTTAATTTAATTTAATTTAATTTATTTCATCATTTCATTTCATTTCATTTCATTTCATTTCATTTCATTTCATTTCATTTCATTTCATTTCATTTCATTTCAATTATATTTTATTTATGGGTCAGGGAAACTCTCAGTGTTCCCAAGAGACCTTTAGATAAATCTTGGTAAGATCACAGTCAGGGCTGCCACCCCATTTCTCTGTTTCTTGTAGCTGAGTTAGGAGAAATGGTGTTGCCTATTGATATCTTGCTTTTGGCCCTTACGTAGGCTCATGATAGACCAGAGTTTTGGAGGCAAGCTTATCCTGAGCCCTCCCTCTCATATGCAGCATGTGCTGCTGAGGTAGCCTTTTCTATCCCTTTTAGCTGTATGTATTCATTACCTCATATTTGCATTATTGAAAAGAGCAGTATTTTTGGTTTTTTCTTATGTGCATTGCTAATAGTTAGACTTGAGTTCCCATTTCTCAGTATTGTTTCTTAAAACAGGAATAACCAAGTGAATTATCCAGACAGCTTTTACACTTCCAGTGATTGTGAAATTTTATTTTATTTTCAACCTTCTGCCAGTATATCTACAATGAAAAAGGAAATTCCATTAAAATCAAATTATCACATGAGAACCCATCTGTTTTTGCTGAAATATTTTGATTAATTTTGGGAAAACCTAAACAAAATGCCTCAATTTCAGTCAAGTCACTTCAAAAGCAAAGAATTCATTTTGTTAAAAGCATCTTTTAAGGGAGTGAGTAGTGTAGGTTTGATGCATCTCAGTCATGCCAAAGTTGTGGCAGATGTACTTAGAGAACGCTGATCTGTCTGGAATGGGAGCTGGACAAAATGTCTTGTCTGGGAACAGGGCAGCATCTGGAGAGGACTAAAGCAGCATCACCCTTTGCTGAGTTTCTGCTGTCTGTCATTGAAACCCAGTGATTTTGAGAGAGACCTAAGGGCAGCAGGGAGTGGTGGTGTTTTCTGTGGTGCCTTTTCTGCCGAGGGCACAGCTCCCTGTGTGTCCAGGGGAAGCTGCTGTCCCACCACAATGCCTTTCACCAGGGGCCTACCAGGATAAATAGACATTCACAGCAAAGTAACTTGGATTGGATCCAAATGCCTGTGAATTACTTTGGATTAGTTTCTGAATTTACAGATTAGGATCCTTCCTGCAATGCTGCTGGTCTGGAAGAACTTGAAGGCTTTGCAAATGTAAATTGTGCCATGCACCATGTTTAACTTTGAACTCGTTGTTCGTGGTTGGATGCTAAATGTGCTTCGCAATGCCATTTCCATAAAAGTTTGAGAAGAAGCATGTCTTCCTTGTTAACTAATGTTTCCTTCCTAAATTCTGCTGACATTATAGGATTGGAGGAAAAAATGTAGGCAAGTAGCTTTCAGACTTCCTTCTCTCTTAGAATGACACTGTGACCAAGCACCCAGATTTTCTGGTGAGGTTTGCATGCCATCCACTGAGCTTTTTACACTGAGATAGCAAGTGGAAGGTATCTGGGTTTGTACTGGGGGAGTTTAATGAAAGTCTTCAAGGACATTTCATAAGGTTTTACTGAAACTTTCTTAAGTTCTTAAATGTCCTCTACCCAAGTTCATGATTGTGAAATGTCATATATGGATAAGCATTCACTCCAGATTAACTCTGAAGTACAGAGGAGATATCAGGAGTTGATTATCCTAATGGTTTGGCATGACCATCTTTGGTTCTATGTGCTACTTGCCCAGTTTCATTCCAGTTTTCCTTACTTCCTTCTTCAAATACCTCTCTGGATTGTTCTAATGTAGTTTAGAAGTCGGCAGAGCACTGTCTTTAAAACCTGAAAGTTTTGGTACAATCTTGTCCATTGTTTTCCAGTGTCACTAAGAACAAAGCAATCTTGCCGAGCTATGAAGCTGCACACTTAAAATCACGTGCTGTATTGATGTGAAATTAAACATATTCAGTGTCAAACTTTGCACAAGATTCAGATTTTTCTATCCTAACTGTGCATGAAAAAACACGTATTTTCCTATCTTAACTTTGCATGAAGGAAATAAAGCAGAAGCTTTCTTTGAAGTCTCTGAAAATATTTTGGGGTTGTACATTAATGTAAGTGTCAATATATAGATATCTTTTGCACTTTAAAAGTGGGCTAAAACCCCCCATATTTCTTTTGGGTGTTTAGAATGATCATGGTTTGTGTCTCACTCAAGAGACAATAGGTTTCTTAAAAGGTAGCCATGACATATTGACTCCTTGATCACAGCACTAATTACAGATGATTTTTCAATGTGTTGAGATCAGCCTGTTTATTTCTGTGTCAGAAAAATAAATTATGTTTTTATATAGGGTTCTTAAATGATGGTAGAAGAAAACTGGTAAAACTCTGGTGGGAGTTGCATCTATTATTGAGAATCTCAGAGCATTTGAATGCATTAGAATAATAACCAGTTACAAAATGATATACCTAAGCCCTTTCTTCTTAAAGGGGAGTTGATTCATCACTCAGGTGTAAATAATATCACAGTAGTCAGTTATTTGGTATGATATACAGTGATTCTGTGAAATTAATAAAGCTTTTAAAACAAAGATATTTAAAGAAGCAAATCAGGAACTGTTTAAAATGCTAGGAGTCATGGGAAAGATGGACTTGGTCACATAAATAGTTGGTCTGGACTTAAATGAAACAATTTTATACAGAAACAAAGGAATATTCTATACATTATGCTAAAAATGTTATGAGATGAAGAATTTTCTATGCCTATAGTATACTATACAGTCTACTTGCTTTCTGCTAGCAGCTGTAATTTGTTCATGTGGATTCTGTGCTGTCTGTGTTTCAGTCTGTGTCATTATTCCCTACATTACAAAACACCCATATGCTGTTACCTTCTATTTTGAGGGAACAAAGTAAAAGCTGTTTCTGTGATGTCCAGCCTAGAGACTTGGGAGGCATTTCTGGGCATTTCAATTGATTGTATTTGTCCACAGCATTCAGCATGGCCTAGAAAATAAAAGTTGGGAGGAGTGGGAGTGGGTTTCTTCAGTTATGTGTCCTGGAGAATTTTAATTGGAAGAAACTGATCACATGACTGAGGGCTTGGAAGGTCTGTGATACGCAGTTCCTCTCAGTCTTAGGAGCAGTAACTATTTGAGAAATACTCTCCCTTTAAATGTTGAAGTTTGAGGGGTGTAGATATGTTCAAATAGGTGTGGGAGAATAGATTGTGGAAGACAGAGCCTCATCCCTAATGCAGTGCAGCTGTGTAAGACAGGTGAACAGCATTGAAGGAGAAGAAGCCTAGAATGCTGATGTGTATTGGCCAATCACAAAAGAGTAAAAGGTTGTGCAGTTGTTATGCATGTGGGAAAAAAGCTAAAAAGTTAGGAGGAGCGAGAGGAGAAAGATAGGAGTTAGAGTTTGCTGACGGTGCTGTGAGGAGGAAGGGTTAGGTGATCATGTAAGGGACAGGAAGGAGTTGGCTGGTCGTGCAGAAGGAAAAGAGCAGGAGAGAAGGAGTCAGTGTTGCATAGAGCTGCCCATCGGACTCAACAGAGAAAAGGTATGAGAGGTTCTGCTTTAGGATAGTCAAGGATTGATACTTGCCACCATCTTTGGCATCAGGGAAAGGTATGAAGGTTTTATTGTAGGAGAGCAAACTGGCAGTGTCAGTCTGTCTGCATCCACCATCTACTGGTGCCAAGCACCAATGCCAACAATTGGTGTCCCGTGTGAGGATGAGCACAGGCCACAACAAGCAGGTACTGTCTTTGTACAGTTGTATTTATCTTTTTGCTATATTCCCAGTTCCTTGCAGCCTCTGCACTCCTCTTAGGTGCTGCTTTTTGCCTGGCTCTGTGTCTCCAGCCATCCAAATACCTGGGGTGTAAAACAGGCCACTGTTATTTCCAGTTCCCTGTGTCTGTGGTGTGCTTCTTGTCAGTGCGGCCAGTGCTGCATCCACTGACAGCCATGCTTGGAAGAGTTACTGACTGTCAGAAGTGTGGTCTGAACATGGTTTATTTATAAAAATATTACAGGGGTAGATATTGGACACAGACACTGCTGACATCTTCATTTAGGCATAAGAGGTGCAAGAACATTATTTGATAGAGGTTAATGCTGACTACAAACTTGCTTGGTGAAGAGGGTCTCAATGAGGCTTCGGATACAAGAAATGCCCATCTTAGGAGTAAACAAGAACATAAAATAAGCTGTTAGAGTGCTGTTTCAGGAAATGGGTTTATTGATTAATTATGGCAATAATTATCTAAATGCATTAAAAACTTGGGTGCGCCTAAAGCAATATTTGAGAAAGCTGATCTTCCCAGGATTGACTGACACATGGGGTTGAAGCCTAATGCTTGTTTCTGGTTAACTTACAGCTAAGACTTCACCCTGTTTTGTAGCTTGCTTGAAAGACATTGTGTTTTTAAATGAGATTTTAGGAAATTACTGACTTTTTCGGCCATCTCTTTTACTATCTTTGGTTTTGTAACCTACTAGTAATGTGCCCTTACAAAAAATAGCTGTCTACAAATGGTAGATAATGTGGGGGAGATATAGTGGTGTGTAAGCTTTCTTCTAGAGAAATTTAACTCTCAGTTCAAGGAAGTCTGAACGACAAGATAAGCTATGGCCAGGGGTGTGTTTATGAATACAGAGATCTTCCTGCTATGGGAGCACTTGACAAGAAACAGAGAAGGCCTAAATATGCAGCAAGATTGTTTGTATCTTCTTGACTATTTCTCTCCTCACCCTATGCAGAGATTTCTGAATTTTCAATCTATTCTTCTCCTTGATTTTATGTAGTTTAATCCAGGATTGCTTATGGCAATTTGCTCTATATAGTGCAAATGTTTTAGTCATCATCTGTTATGAGACAGGTTTCCTTTACTAAATTATTTACTTATGTCTGTGCAATTTTTGCCCTGCCTAAAGTGGGCACTAAAGGAACAGGTATACTGCATATACTTTTCATGTCTGCTGCAATATTTCTTTGATGTTTTGCAAAAAAAGACAGTACTGTGGAGTAGTAGTTTATCTTGGAAAGAAGAAAATAAATATTTACAAATGCTTTATTCTTGTTATTCTGTAAGCAATCTAGATTTGCTGACTCTTCTCTCAGCATTACTAGTTTTATTCTAACCACCATAAAATCTTTGGCTTCTTTTTAAAATACATCTTGTCTCCCCACAATGGAAAAATTTGCACTACTTCCTCAGAAATATTGGCCAAAATTCCTGAAAGGTAGTTTGGAATAAGAGTCATCTTTTGTCATAGCAAGAGGCTGCAGAAATGATCAGCTTTCAGTCAGTCAGAAAGGACTTTCAGTTCATTGTCAAAAAGAGAAAAAGTGCACAATCTTTGGTGAATCTTCCAATCTTACTGATTTCTTAAATATATTAATTAATATGATGATGTTACTCCTTCCACTTAATAGTTCAGTCACAAAAGTCTGCTGAGACCAGAGAGCAAAGCATGTAGCTGTTGACAAAGCAGTTGTGCATGTGGCAGCTCAGGGGAGGGCAGGCTGGCCCGTGCAGGTGCCCGCCCTGTGCCACCTGCAGGGTCCTCATCGGAGGGGTTGCCTGAAGGGTGGGTGCTGTGCCTCCTGCTATTGCTGTCAGCAACTGGATCACACTCAAAAGGATCAGTAGTGGACATGCCAGAAAGAAAGCTAGATTGGCATCCAAGAGGTTAATTAGAATGGGAAAGAGCAATTAAAGGGACGTGAGGAAGTCTTCATAAAACTGTAATTGAGCGCTCTTCATTAAACAATCTCGTTAAATGAGGCAGAGGATTTTTTGTTGTTGTTGAAATTCTGAACTTCCTATTAAGATTGCCTAATCAGCTTTCTGAAAGGGGAATCATTACCGTACCATAACTTTGAAACCTTTTGTTGTTCTCAAGATACTGCAAGGTATGTTTTATGTGGGTGTATTTTCCTTGGCATCAAAATGGAGAGATGGAAGCAATAATATTGCCTGTGTATGAATGTCATAAGTCCATTATTTTTATTTGCCCCACCTATGAGACAAATGAAGGTTTAGCTCCTAGTTTCAGTAATTGCATTCTTGTATTTTGTATACTGGGTGGTAATGTGGCTACATGTACAGAATACAAATCAATACCTTAACAGCAAGTAACAGATGGATGGCTCCTGCAAAAGAACTTTGTTGTCCATTTATTGATCACAGTTATGTTAACAGAGACATACCATAACTACCAGTGCCAAAATAAACATCAGTTTATACAGTGGTCCAGTGAGAACAGGATTCTTGCTGGTGTGCTCTGTGAGTGCAGCCTTGTTAACTGCTAGTCTGATTCTTAAATTCTCTGAATTTAAACAAAGAGCAGAGACTCAGAGAGACACTTTTGTTGTATAAAATATCCTAAATATTGTAAAGAATTGAAGCATTTAAATCACAACAAATAAAACCTGTTATGGAAAAATATTAATTAAAAAGAAGCACAGTGAAATGCTGCTGATTTAAAACCAACCAAAAGAGAAGTAACAGCTTTGCCTAATGTGATGCTGTTCATATTCCTGCTGTATATCATCTCAATGATTTCTCTTGGGTTTCTTTTCTGCCTCTGTATTTAAGATCTACAGAACTGTAGAGACACATGGAGAGAGCACAGCAAAACTCAATGTGCACCAAATATTGCTGTTGTAGAAAGTCAGCATAATGAAAGCAAATGGAAAATCTTCATGTCTCTCTAATTCCCTTACCATGACCCTGGGTACTGTGTGTATAGTGGTAAATGCCCACACAGTGATTAGGTTACAAATTTTTTTTGATGTTATTGATGTCTTTCCAAAACCTTCTAAAGTGATTTACATGTGTGAGTGTGAGATACGCATTTTGTGGAAATGTTTGTGCCCTTATTGTGGTTCAATCTGTTTTGCACCGTGGCCCCAGCTCTGACTGTCCAGTGTCAGTTGTCTTCTGGCCTCCACTTGGCACAAAAACAGCTTTTTCTCTTTTAGAGGAAACCCTGGCTGCCGAACACACATATATTGACATATTTTCCACATATCCACTGGGGCCTGCTTTCTACAGAGCAGTGTAAATATAACCAACCTGGAACAGCATGGATGCAAGCCAATATATGCCTTTTGCTGCCAATTTTTCTTCTATATTGCAAAAGTCGTTTAGAGGCATCCACAATATACCCTTACTGTAAACAGCATTGCTCTGATTAGTCATAGTAATAAAAGCCCATTTTTCTTAAATGGCCCTTCAGTGAAGTACTAATTAATTTCAAGGATTTAGAAATCCACATTGTGTAGCTTGTGTTTTCAATTAACAACGTATGTAATTTATTGAAAAATATATAAAAAAATACATGAGTGGAAGAAGAGGAAGACATATAACATTTTAAAAGTGACACATAAGGTAGTAGTCTTTAGTCTCAGACAACCTCCTAGACATAAACAAGGAAAGACCCTGTAGGAATTGTGGCTTTTTGGCTCCTGTCAGTAGGAGATTTTGAGACTGCATTGCCTGTGTTTGCTCTTGCCTATTGCTCTTGAAGTTCAGCAGATACCATTACCCCTCAGCTGTGTCCTGGCAGCTGCACTGGCTGCATTTGTGCCCTCAGAGTTTTGGGAATATGGGATTATAGGGGGAAGGAAGTGGCCCAGAAATAGAGCAAGAGTTTTCTTTCCTCTTTCAGCATTTATACCAATCATTTATTTTATTTAAGTAAATTACTGAAGAAACTATTCATATATTTGCCTAGTTCATCCAGTATGTATTGCAAAGCCTCTGTGGCAAATTCAACCAAAAGGCATGGCACATCAGTTCATGCCCCTTCCCCTAAACTTGACTGCTTTTTTTTTTATTATTTTTTTATTTTCTGTGTTTGAATCCTGTAGTTCCTTTAAGGATTAGAAAGGTCTGAAAAACCTTCAAACCGGTGTCTTGCATTTGTTCCCTCCCTAGCAGGGAGAGCACAGAACATCCCCCTGCCATGTTGGCTGCTGTCCCTTAGATCATGCACAGAAATAATGAGAGCCACTGCTCCTGACAGCCTGCCTTTTTTGGGGGGGAGGAAGAGGGAGGGAGCAGCATTTTTTTTTCTGTAGATGTAAAGGTATGTCAGGAAGCTCAAAAAAAATGCAATGGTTTGCATAATTTAGCATATGGAGAAGATACCCAGAATTCAGCCTGACATATAGGTCGTATCTGTGAGAGGAAAAAAGAAACACACCCCAGACTATGATTTGCATCATTGCTACTTTATACTGAGAATTATGCTCATAGCTGGCTGAATTTGACTTAGAAGTGAGACTGACATTGCACATAGTCTTTGGCCCTTCTTTATCTTTTGCTGAGGAGGAGAGAAACAGCCACTCTGTCCTTACACAGAGATGTTGTCTAGGGGAGCACAAAGCATGCAGCACATAAAAACTGGATGATTGTACTAAAAAGAACTTGGTACTTTTTTTTCCTGAATGCCCTTCTCAGTTTTTCCTTATACTTGCCAGCTAATTAGCATCTAGTGATAGTTATTTTGTTTCAGGGTGATAGCAAAACTCAATTTGTGCTGTTAATTACTTTTCATCAATTTTGCCATCTTTGAATGGACAGTATATGTATCTATACTATTAACAAACTGAGAAAACCCCTCCCGGAGTAAGTGGGAAAAAAAAAAATAGTAGCTTGTCTGCCCTCAATAATTTTAATGATTTTTAAGAGATTGAGATTGGATTATGATACATTACATTTTAAGTGTAAATGCTAATTAAAATTGACTGTAAATTCTAGCACAATCATAAATGCAGCATGCAACTCAGAGAATTGTTTTCAGATTAATTTCTGGAATCTTTCTAGATGCAATCAAAATGTTTTTAAACATGAATATGTTGGGTTGCATAATGAATTTTTACTTAGTCATTAGCCAGAAAAACAAATGGGATCTTTATAATATGACCTATTAATGCTATCTAATGGAAATAATTGAGGAGACAGCATACTGTAACTATGCAATGAATTATCTGAAATATATGTTCTGAAAGCTGATGAGGTGAGAAGCTGGATAAAATTGCTGTGTAAACACAAATCGGCTATGGACTGCACACAACAGTTTCTTTAATTTAGGTCTTGATTTAGTGGGACTCATACCTTATCTGTGCTTTTGCTTTCTGATGGATGGAAATGTAGTGCTTTGTGAACATTTGTTTTGTTAGGGTCTGTCTCACTTCTTTGCTGATAGAAAATGAGGAGTTGGGTTTAACTGGGGAATGGAGGAAGACTTCTGAAGTGACTTTTAGTTAATGGAATCATTAAAAAAAAACTTAAGGAGTCTTCAGCTGAAGTGTTACCAGGACAGTTACTTAAGTCTATTTGTTTTGAGCTGTGTGGCTGTGAGAGTCACTCAGAAGTTGGGGAGACCCCTCCTATGCTTCCTTCCCACAGTATTTGCAAAAGTGTTCTCCAGCTCCACACCTGCAGAGATGCTGATTCCTGTGAAGGGTGAAGAGTCCTGTCTATGGTTTACACTTGCACAACTCATCAGCACACTGAGGAGCAGACGCCAGACACAGACATCCTGCTCAGACACCAGAGATGCACAGGTGTGTGTGTCCCTTCTCTTCCTGCCTGCCATTACTGTGAGTGCACAGGGCACATCTCTGAGGATAGTGCTTGCTGTGTGTGCTAAGGGGAGCACCAGGCTGCTCACCCATGGCTGGATTCTTGGGACACTGTCACCAAGGGCTCACAGCATGGTGTGGTATCCCTTCAGACTCCTGGTGAAAGCTCCTCTCGCAATTTCAGATAGCTCTGAACCAGACCCTTAGAACAGAGCATTCATTTTTTACAGGTACACTTAGTATTGCTACCATCTGCTTCTAATTTTTCCATAGCCAGTAAAAGATATGTGTAACCAGAATTGTCTGTTTACTTTGCAATGACCAAAGTAAATAAATAACAGCATAGCATTCAGACTTGGCAAAAGGCAAAGCAGGATTTGTCAGTGGGTACAAATTTTGTCTTCCTGATCCATGTGGTAATAAAGGAGGCCACCACTTTTAATGTACTTACAGTGTAACTGTTTTATTAGAGCAAGGCAAGATATTCCTAAGACTCATTCACTGGATGTGTCTCTAAGAAAGAGATAATGGTTATCACAAGAAGGGTGCCACTTTCTTGATAGGTAACAGAAGTGTCCCTTAAAGAGCTGTTTGGGTCCTGGTGGGCTGCCTGTGGCTGGTAGAACACCTGATACCTGTTCTAGAGGAAGCTGGGAAACCCTAGGCAAGGGGATGATGCCTCAGGGATCCTGCAGGAAGCATTTTGGATGAGTGATGCGGATTGTTTTGCTACTACTTGTCTAATGCGGCCAAAACTACTTGAGGACAGAGTAGGACATTAGACTTCAGTGGAGTTTATCCTTCCTAAACTGTTACAGCTATTAAACCTTGGTAGAGGATTCATGCTTAAATTTGTGGGTGATAAATGCAAAGCAAAATGGAGAAGCCAGTTCTCTACGTCATGTGTTGTGAATCAGTGGAAATCCTTGCCACAGGCCATTGTGCGTATTAAAACATCACACAAATTCCTGGCAGTGTTCCCTGGAGAATTAGTAAATGAGTGAAAACATGCTTGGCTTAAGAAAAGCTGTGGCTGTAAATGTTTGGAGTACAGGAGAGTACTAGAAGGAAGAGTAGTTCCTTCTCTTCATATACCCGTTCCTGAGGCTGTCACTGAGCCACTGTCATGGTTTAACCCCAGCCAGCAGCCAAACCCCAAGCTGTGGCTCGCTCTCTCCCTCACCAGTGGGATCAGGGAGAGAATGGGAAGGGTAAAAATAAGAAAACCCTTGGGCTGAGATAAAGAGAGTTTAGTAGGGAAAGAAAAGTTATGCACACAAGCGAAGCAAAACAAGGAATTAATTCATCACTTCCCATGGGCAGGCACGTGTTCAGCCATCTCCAGGAAAGCAGGGCCCCACCACACATAATGGTTACTTGGGAAGGCAAAAGCCATCACTGAGATGTTTCCCTTCTTCTTTCTTCATTCCCCATTTCCCCTTTACATACTGAGCATGATGTCATTTCAGCTGGAATATCCCTTTGGTCAGTCTGGGTCACCTGCCCCAGCTGTGTCCCCTGCCAACCTCCCATGCACCCCCAGCCTCCTCCCAGTGTGGGTGGCTGTAGGAAAAGCAGAAAAGGCCTTGGCTCTGTGTAAGCAATAACAAAAACAACGCTATATTATCATCATCATGCTCAACACAAATCCAAAACACAGCCCCATATAAGCCACTGCGAAGAAAACCAACTGTACTCCAGCCAAAACCAGCACAGTAACATTCCTCATGGCTCTCTCTATTCTTGTGGTTTTGTTGAATGTTTTGCCTGATGGATTGCTTGCAACCTTTTTCCTGTATATCTTTGCTTACAGTGTCATGTGTCTGTATATCCAGTGATTTCTAGTCCTGAGAAGATGGCTGGGTTTTGTTTGTTTAAGTAGGATAATTTCAGAAAGTCATTTCCAGAAAAACTGTTGGAGAGAATAAAGGGTTTGAAAGATTGCTATCAGCAAATGCTCTAGACAAGGAGAGTAATATTAGGAGGACACAAAAGCACCAATATTTTATTTTTCAGGTTGGAAGAGGAAAGCTGGCACAAAGAGCGCTCAAGGGCTCTCTCATTACACTCCTTTCCTTCAAATGCTCTTATGCTGTTCTTGCTTTTACTCTTGCCATGCTCTTACCCGCAGTGTAAAACTGAACAAAGAGAATTTTCAAGTGAATCCAGCTAGAAAGCCTATTTGAAGTATTTTCCAAGATATCTTTGCCATGCCCTATCACTTAAAAATAGGCCCTAATTTCACCCTATATTATAAGAGAAATATGGCAGAAATAGCTGCAGGAAGGAAACAGTAATTGTTTCCACCTGGAGCCAGGTTATTATTATTTCACATTCCTGACATTTACTGTAATTATCTTTTATCTAATTTATCTATAGTTTCCATCAATTTCATTTATGTTTATTGGTCTATATTAAATGTTTTTGAGGAGAAGGATCTCCTTGCTTTCTATGCACATCTTGTGAATGGAGCCATCCAAGCAGACACAGCCACTATCCTCTTAAAAAAAACCAACTGAACAAAACAACACTCACATTGTAAAATAGACTTCATACTATCCTAGCAAAATCTCTTAAAATGAAGAGTTTCTATCTTTTTAGCCCTCTTTACGTGTGTAGGCTGGTGACTTGAGTTCATATCCAGACTGATTCATTTTACCTTTTCTTCTGTCAAAGTGAGGTAAAATGAATAGCACCATAGATTTAAGTGCTCTGTGGCCAGAGGTAGGGACAAGATCATCAATGATAACATTTATAGTACTGGACAACAAACCACAATAATAGTTGCTATGTCAGGCCTATGGATTCATGTCTGAGTTATAGCACAGCCTTAACAGACAGCTGGCTTTGATTTCAAGGCATCAGGCAATGGTAAAGCCTCTGCATTTCAGTGTGGTGTTGCAATGATTAAATTTCTAGCCTAAATTTGGTTAGCTTCAGCTTCCACTGATGTGAATTTGTGAGTTTGTCTGAGGAAAAAGCGAAGAATGTCTTCCACACATACTGTGCACTAACTGCCTCCTTATCACATCTTAAATAAACTAAACAGATTGTTTAATGTAGATGCTTCCAACATGAGTAGTCAGGTTAGGATAATTGAAGCTTTTTTATGGGGAGAAGCTACTCACCTTGCTTGTGCATGTCAGTGCTTGCCTGCTGCTGACTGGAAAATGTGCAGATCACGTGTCCCATTTTCTTAGACATCTCCATGTTGCAAGTGTGACTTAATGGTGTCCAAGACCTGTAGAGATGAAAGGAGCTTCCAACAAAAACTAATTTTCCTCTAGATTTTCTGGTGCTGGGCCATTAGCAGCTGTTTTCAGCAAGGTAAATTGTTACACTGCAGGACTCAGTCTTTTGTCACTGTGAAGGTGCGAGACTGAAAGATGTGTGAAAATTTTCCCCCTAGGTATTGCGCCCTGGATGTTGACCTCCTGTGTGATCTGCCTAATTTTCAGTTTCCTTTGCAGTTTCCTGATTACTTTTGCAATATTCATCCAGACCTTATTGACTGTGCTCAGAGTTGGTCTGTGACAATGCAGCTGAGCAGAAAAGGCATAAAGTATTCCTTTTGTTATTCATATGCTTCATCCTCATAACCATCTTGTCCTAGGAACAAACTGGAAAAGTTGTCTATTAACAGTCTTTCTTCAAGACTGCAGACTTCATTGCAGTCTTCAAGACTGCAATGACAGAAATTGCAGTCATTTGCAATTTCTGCAGCAAATGTGATTTTTTCCTTATGCAATTCTTACTCTATTTCTTCACTGCTGTGTGTTTCTAAAGAAAAATGGGCAATGCCCCCTCTGTCCTAGCTTACATCCTAGTGAGTTGCACTTGCTCCCATAAGCATATCTCCTGATGACAGAATGTGTTGCAAAAAGCAGATGTCTGGTTTAGCTATTATCTGGTAGTTTATAGTCATTATGTAATGCATCTAACTTTAAGGGATGGCTCTTGACATCAGTTTTACATTTGATCTGTGTCTAAGAAGCGGTTCAGACAGTTTTGGTTTGGCCTTGGTCTTGGTGTAAGGAAAGCGATTCTTAGATTTCCATTTGTTTTTTGAAAAAACAGTGCCAGCTTGTCAGTTAATACTATGGTTCATATTGAAAGGACAGTAATTGATAGTCAGGTTTTGGAACCTGTTAAACAAAATATACTGCTTTTGAACTTTCAAGTGTCACTGATTTGGGGGTCACAGTGATTTGATCTCAGTAATCTTTCATGTATACCACGGAATTGCTGATAAATTTGTTTAGTCTATACTGGCTTGAGAAAGGCTAGAAGATGATCTACTGAAGCTGATGTGAGGGGTGCAAATGTTGGGCGTGAATGATGTTCCCTCTCACTAACCAGTCAGCTTGAAGGAAGCTGTCCCTGTTTCTTGCAGGTCCTTTGAATGACCCATGCGCCTCTCTTTGGATGGGTGTGTCTGTGCTTTAGGGCTTTACCACTTCTCTGCAGCCAGCTTTCTGGAAGGGAAGTGGTTCTCCAGCATTATTTCATCCAGGTGAACATCCATCACTACTCACCACTTCAGCAAAAATCAGCATTGACCTGTGCCTTCATCTAACTTTTCACTCAGTTCACTGTACAACATGTGTGTAGCATGGAAACTGGGACACATCTGGTGCAATCAGGTGTCTGCAGACACTGCTGCAGTGTCAGGAGGTTCTGTACCTTTATAAGATTTTACTCAACTTGATCTGCACATACTCAGATCAGCCCTAAGTTGGTGCAACATCTTTGTTTGTTGTTTTTCCAAATGATATATTTAATTTATATATACTCAGTGGAGTCTTCACTTGTATGAATGTTTATCCCACAGGCAGTGTTAAGAATGTTGCAAGCAGATCTATCCGTGCTTTTCATGGTGCTCATTTATCTACATAGCCCACTCAAGGCTGAGTTTCAGCACAGGAAATGCTGAAAATGCACAGTATGAGCTGTTTATCTTCAGATGTACTTTTCAGAGTCTGGTTTGTGTGGTGCACTGAAGAAAACAGATCAAAGTGACATCTCCTGTAATTTCATTACCTTACAAATTTCATTTGGGCCTGTTGTCAATAGAATAGCACTGGGACCAAAACAGATATTTGGAAAATCTTTGAAGTTTGGAACATATGGGAGGTAGAACAGACTTGTGACAGTAGACTCTGCTTGAAAGCTAAACTGGTAATTTAATATACTGAATGCATTGTGGGAACTGTTCCTGTTTAAAAGCATTGAGAAAGCATCAGTTCCTAAAGAAAACCAAACTCTGTCTTAGATTTGCACAAACACTCAGTTCCTGTGTTGGCAGTGAAACATATTTATCTCAGAATCACTTTTTCATGTTCCTTAGTGCTTTACATCCTATCTATTTATAATCAGCAAACTTCATATGAAGCAGCTGAAAAAAGTTGCCAGGGCAGAAACTAAACTGCATTATATCCTTTTGAAAATGTTTAAATAATATACAAATAAGATAGCTTCCAGCTAAGGTACATAATGCCTTGTCTTTCTAAGCTGAAAATTATTAATTTTACTGAGTTCTCACAAAGCACAGCAGAGTACACAATGTAATAAAGAATCCTGTAAAGAAGTTTTCTGTGCTTTTAATTCTCCTTGAAATCAGAAATGGGCATTAATAATGAACTTTTCATCTGAGTCTGGGTTTTCTTAGATGATCAGATACTTAATTTTTGGTGGGATTGTTATTCCCAAATTTTTGATTTTTTTACTTTGGTTTCTTTGAAAAACATGTTAAATATAAGTCATAAAATACCTTATTTTATTTGTAAGTATTGAAATGATTGTTTGTAGCTTAAAAGTGCAGATTTCTACTTTAAAATTCCTAAAGGCATGATAATTTGTGTGCTTCTTCTGAATATTTTTTTGAAAGTGTAGACAAAACCATAAAAATGATAAATTTAACTTCAATTTGTATAGGAATAGATGAATGAGTTACAAAAAGAACATGTGGAAGTCTGCCATTTCTAATAATCTTTAGAAGTAACTATTCATGGATTAATATTTAGTCTGATGCAAAATGTGTGATCCTGCTGATTTATCCAGCCAGTTTTGCTTAAACTGAGCAACCTATATTCATTCTTAAAGCTCAGAGAAAACATGATTGAAAATGAGAAATGAGTTAAAAGAAGAATTTGAGAGTAATCCTTCACTAGCAACCATTAAGTCCTCTATTTGGTTCAAGGTAAAAATTTATGTTCAACTCTGCCTGAATCATTACAGTGAAAGCTCTGTATGTCCAGGAAAACCCCAAAATGTTTGATTGATGAGCAGTGTTAGCCAGAATATAATTTGCCATGCATGTTGCTTTTAAATTACAAAAAGTAAACATTTTAGTTTTGAATATTTAAAACTTGAAAATAAATGTAACATGGGAAATGTGATCCTTTTTCTGATCCTATTTCAGATTCTGTTAAAATTAGCTTTAATACTGTGCTTTAGCTGATGGTATGTTTTGAAAAAAAAGTGACAGGTATGTTTTCCTATTTTGATGTTTCTAATCATAGTTATATGACATATGGCAAATCAGGAAATTAGATGTTATATACATTCAAATAAGGAAAATAAATTTTATGTAGTCTTCCTAATTGTGGGGAATTCCCTCTCCATGTGCCATAGGAAAATCTAGTTCAGTTGATGATTATGGCTGTAGAAGGAAATAGTCATGGAAATATTCATGAAAAATGTGGAAAGGTGGTGCTTCACTTAGGATTTAGAGTGACCACAGTCAAACCCTTGGTGCTTACAGGCCCTAACTTGCAAGTCTTGCTTCACTGAATCTCTGGTTCTGTCTTCAGGAGCCAAATGAGGAGATGTGCTGTGGCTTCAGTTGTCGTTTCAGGTTGACCAGCTGGCCAAACTTCTCAGTGCCATGTCTCAGGCTGCATCAGACTCCCTCCTCCCTATTCTTGTCCTCTCTTACCTCCTGCCCCACTGTGTAGGGAGGAGAGTACTTCTCACCCTCATGTGGTTGCTGTGAAGGTTGACGTTTTGTGAGTCTGTGATGCCCTCGAATATCAGAGGAACCAAGGAAGTGACAAAGCCTAGAGAGTAATCTTCCCTCTGCCTGCTCCCAAAGATTGTGTTCTCTTTTCCTGTGCAACTGTACAGATGCCTGGGATGATGCTATGATCAACATCACAGCATCAGCTTCCTTTCTCAACTCTTTAGTTGCTTCAGAAATTTATAAAATGCAGGAATCCACCTTAAAGTCATAAATACATATGCAATTACACTGTTTTCATGTCATTGAATGTGGTTTTGAGCACACTTGCATGGCTTAATATGGTCTATACCCACAGGCACATCTTAATTTTTGGTAGCATACATACACATAATGTCAAACAGCATGGGCCTCTGTTAATATCCCATAAAGTTCTGTGCTTTTTACCTGCACAACAAAATATGTACATATGATTTTTTCCAGATGCTCAAATTTTAGTTTGCTTTGTAAATTCTGTGTTTATATTGAGGCTTTTAGTTATAGCTTGATTTTGATCTCCTAGGCCACTCCACTGCAGTGAGATTTTGATGTATGGAATGTGACATTTCCACACATCTGAATTTCAGAATGGCTAAATGTATACACTCTAGAGGTATGGAGACTATTTAAAGATTCCTCTGGGGTCTGAGTTTTGGCAGCAGTTCTGTCCTCTGATGGTAAAGGAAAAAAGGAAAATAAAGGGGAGCAGATAAACCTGAAGAAGCTCTTTGTGAACCCTGACATTAGCTCAGTAAGGATGATCTCCATCAGCTCCATCTATACTCAGTCAAGGAGAGGGCATTTGTCCTCCACACAGGGACTCAGCAGTCAGATTAGGCTTTGCTGGTGAATGCTTTTCTCTTCATTGACTGGAGGCTGCTTAGACACACCTGATTAAATTAGCCTTGATGAGTATTCTTTCTGATGGACTAATCTAGGAACTGAGTTCCAGTCATTAGGAAAGCTGATTTGTGAATGGTATCTCTATATCTTGGGCAAGTTACCCTAAAGATGGGCAAATTAAGCAGCATTATGAAGTTCTTTGTAGATCATTTTGCATTAGGGTCTTGTAACTCCAAGTGGACTTTGATTGATATTATCATAGACAGGACAGTTTAATGAATACAGGGGGAAAGCAAAATAAGCATTAAGAGTAGGGAGATGGAAGGAAAACAGTCTTATTTGAACTACTAGATTTCTGACATGAGATCTTCAATTCATATTTTTTCCTCATTAAAACAGAGATGCATGTAATTTTCATTTACTGAGTGAAAATGGAAACATGGAAGAAGCAATCTGATAACTGAAGATGTTCATGTTAGGAAAACTGCTCGCCCTCACAGCTGGAAAATCCTCAGATGTTAGTGGCTCAATATCTGAAATTTCTGACCTTGTGTTGCCTTGTGCATTGCAGGAGAGTTTTTAGGAAGTAACCTGATCTGTAGTGCTGGGTACTAAGGGCACATTAAATACAAAAAGTTGGCTCAGGTGATGTTGTGGTTGCAAGTAGAAAAACAAATTGGAAAATGCCGTATAAATGCATTTACAGTAGACCTATTACACTTTATTCACACAACTACTGCTGGTGATGTTAGTTTTTTCCTAATCATTTGAGTGGGTGGCTGCATGCAGAAAAAAAAAAATTATATTTGCCTGTATTTTCTTCTTGTGCAAATTTGTCAGTTACCTGTAGCATTGTAGGAAAATGAAAGTGAAATTGACTCTTTATCTTTCATTTTTCTATAAAGAAACTGAAGTTTGTTCTTTTATTTGATATGGTGTTGTAACATTCTTTCGGGCAGAGAACAATTTCTGTTAGGCAAGATGGCGTACCTTTCTGAGGTCTATTCCTAGGGTATTCCCTGGAGGCACTCTGTTAGAAATGCTTAGTCTTGTTGAGAAGCCCATCTCTTTTGGAAAAATGGGAGCTCTCAGACTGTCACTTCTGTGAAGCTGGTGCATCACAATGGGAAAGAGCAGTTTGATACTTGTGCAGTAACAAAATTTGTGTTAGCTTCTGTAATATAATACATAAGCTGGTGTATTTGATTTGTGTGGCCAGGTTATGGTAGCAGGTGGGCTACAGGGGTGGCTTCTATCTGTAGTTTCCAGAAGCTTCTCCTATGTCCAACAGAGTCAGTGCCAGCCAACTCCAAGATGAAGCCACCACTAGCCAAGGTTGTCAGTGACAGCGGTAGCACCTCTGGGATATCAGAGTCAAGAAGCAGGGGATAAAAATCTGTGCAACTTCAACCAGACAGAGGTATAAGAATAGCTCAGTTTCTCATTGTCCCTAGTCTGGGGTGACTGGTGATAAATAAACCCAAGTTTCTTATGTCTCACATGTTTTGCCTGTGACAGTAACTGGTCAGTGATCACTTCCTGTCCCTATCTCAACTCATGAACCTTTCCTTGTATTTCCCTTCCCTGCCCAGCTAAGGAGGGAAATGGTAGAGTGGTGGGCACCAGGTGTGCAGCGCCAATGTCAACCCACCATAAGTATCAACTTGAGATCTTGTGAAAGCAAGGGAGGTTGAAACAGCACTGCCAGTCTTCCCTGGGAGTGCTCATGCAGGGTTGTCTCCTACAATGGGTAAAACCGTGTCTGCCTCATGAGGATCATATATCTTTCCTATCCTCAAAGAGGCAGGGTAACAGGCAGCATTAAAACTGACTTGAGATAAATTACGTAGATTGGCTAAAGAAATAAATATTAACTGTTGTCAGATTGGGAGTTGCAATTACTCAGTATTAATTAGGAATGTTCACATTTAAAATCCATGCTTTGGAGTTTGTGTGATACAAATATCAGAAATATGTTTAATCAAAAGAGGGAAATATTTTCTTGCTCTTTGAATGTGTGTGTATGTATTTATAGAAGGATGTTTGCAATTCAGTGTCCTTAAGACATAGTGAGGCACATGCAGAGCAGTCTAATGCTGTTTCATCTGCACCCTGAACTATGTGCTTGTGTTTCTGCGAAATTGTATGAGCATTCAACACTTTGGAGAGTAATTAGATATTTATGTAGTAGGATAGCAAAATTGTACTGCTGGGGAGCATATAGGGAGCTATATGTTGTTCATAGTCTTTATGCGAGATGCCTTGAATATCACCTGAATGTGATCCATTGGCTCTAATAAGGAAGGAGACCATTGGGGTTTAACCTCTGTCATGCTTCTCTTCTACTGCTAAACATATTCTACCAGTTCCACAATATTCTGACTGAATACCCATTTTAAGCAATGACTTCATATATTTTGATTAAAAACCAGAAAGGAAATGAGATGAGAGAGTCAGATTTCACCTCTCACTTCGAGGAGACAGTTTCTTGTTTGATGTTTCAAACATCAAGACGTGAATGTGTCTTGTTTGAATATTTCTTTGCTTTCTGGTTTAAAATATTATACCGAGGCAACTGTTTCAGAAGGGATAACCATATTAGCAGATTTTGGTAAGCAAATGCAGTTCTCTCTCTTCTTCCCTCAAAAAAAGTCACTGCTGCTGCTGAAGACAACTAAAGAAAAGAGAAATGCTTTAAAACTTTTTTAAATATCAGTTCAGCTCACACCATTTATTTCTCATAATGGTTCATAAGATCATGGTAAATAAACAAGCAAATATTTAGTAAGTATTTAAAATTGTTTCCTGTGTAAATTTCATGTTAATGAAGTGAAAGCATATTTTGATTAGGGATTAACAATATTTAGTCTTTGCAACAATGATTTATTGGATAGTACTAGTCAAAGTACAAGACACTTCAGGATGGAAACAGAAACATTCAGAAAACATCTCAAGCTTTTATTTTTACCTTCTGATTAAGGCTACAGTAACATCTAAAGGCTTGAATTTGGAGTACTGTTACCCTGTAGACGTGCCCAAACATATTAAAAAAATTGTCTCTGCCTCGAATATATAATGGTAACAGCAAAAACAACTGGGAAAAAAAAAATGAGGAGCAGGAAGGTGAAGAAACTTGTTGAAGGTAATCCAAGAACACTGTGAAGTGAATCCATGTTTTAAAACATAGATTCAATGCTCAGTCCATTACCATATTCCAGCCACTGATTGCTGTTTCTTGTGGGAGTTTGGTGTTTATGACAAGAAATTTTGTCAGCTCAAAATAAAATTAAGAACTAGGGATTTAATTGTCAAAAAGCTTTAAAATAATATGATTGTTTCACTCTGGACAATTCAAAACCTAAGGCAGGCACAGCACTTCAGCTGAGGTGCTAACATTTCAATTTAGCCCATGGTAATTTTCTCAAATGTCCATCGCCTCAATGTATATTAGGTTTTGTCAGACAGTTGCATATAAATAGCATTGTTGCAGTAAAATTTTCTGAATTATACAACTATGTAAGTGTTTAAAGCCAAGATATACTGTTTGAATTATTTTGGTGAGTATGTTAAGTTCTTACTAATCAGACCACTGACTTTTTTCAGCCATGTCCAGTGCACCATGAAGGGCATACATGCATTTATTCCTTTTATGGTCTGTGTGAATATCTGAAAAGTTTCTAGTTTTCATTTATCTCACTTCGATTATGTAAATGTAATTGGGTAAATGATTTGAAAGCATTTACATTGCCCATGCCCTACTTCCAACAGTTCCCATTCAAAATCAGGTCTGTGTTTCTTCCCATCAGCACATGTTACACTGTGATGCAGATTCTTCAGAATCAGAATGTTAATAGACTGTGTATTTCGTGTTTTCTTCTGTTGAGAGCATTTCTTTCTGAATTTGCATTATAATTTACATAATGCAAAAATAAAATTATATTGTTTCTATAGCATAATGGACCAATTAAAAGTTGAAACTAAAATGATAATAGTGCTAAAAATGAATCTATGAAAAACAGTGTTGAGATCGCCAACCTGTCTTAATTGCTTGAGAAAGAACAAAAAGAAAAGACTGAAAAAGAAATATTTCACAATATTCTGTGTGTTTAGAACAGTTCAGTTTTCACATGCCAACACTTGAAGTGATGAATTTGTCTATGGTAAATAAGACCCTAAAGATTCAAATGCATGTTGCATTTTCTAAAAAAATTGCAGATATAGCTATATGATATTTGCATTTAGAATATATGAATAAAAATGTAACTGCACATTTAGCACCAGTTTTATTCTTTATTTACTCTTCTGATTTTTAGGAAAAAATATTGCAAAGTTTTAATTTTTTTTAATAAGGAGCATATGAAGGAAGCTAGAATGTGAACAAATATGCCATTTTCCTTAGAGTTTCATACTTCTAGTATTTGGCTTCTTCAATAACGGCTAAAATAATCCCTTAATTCTGTATTTCTTTGACATTTAGACATTCCTGCTTATTACATGAGGCTACTGAGTATCTATTGCTGTTTCCCCTGCTGTCACTGTTAGAAGCTGAGGGCTACTGACAATCACTAGGCTTGCAGGCTGCTTATGAGTTCCATGCCACAGGTGCAAGAAAAGGTTAAAAAATGAATCATGACCTGAATCTGTGCCTATTTTCCCAAATCAAGTTGTTGCAGCCAGTGGGAAGCCCCTTTGGGATGTAAAGTGACTCGCATGTTGCACAAGTTTATCAGGACATAGCAGGAAAGAATTGGGTTACAGTGATGGATTTGCAGGGAGTGGGTTTGGCTCCTGACCCACTAAAAAAGCAGGACCATAGCAAGGCTCATATTCTCTTGTGCTGTACTTCATCATCCAGTCAAAGCCTATTGCTGGTGCTCACAGTCTTTATCAGTTCTGGATGCTAATCAGAGCAAAAGTAGGGTTCCAGCACACATCTGTAGGTCCAGCACTATACCTAAATTATCTTTGTTTATTCTTATTTTCAAATGATGTTGAATTTCTTCTTGCCATTGCAAATATTTGAAATATTTTTCTTAACATAACTTTGCAGTCCATGGTTTACTATGAAAAAATTTGATATTGCCTGCAATCTTAATTATCTTACTAAACAGCAATCTAAAAGTAGACTGAGCTTATGTTCCCAAACCTAAATAATAGAAAAACCCTTCTAAAACCCTCCAAAACTTTGTATGGCATATATCAGAATCAACTTATGGAATGACTCTTGTCTCTGTACTATTGTAGTTGCTAACATGCTGCTCTTGAAGATGCAGCATAAAATTACATGTTAAGTACTGATTTAGGTTTTCTTGTTATTCATGAATATGTGAGCCTGTAGTTGAAAGATATTATGGTTAATCTCTGAATTTAATCCTTTGCAGGAATAAAAAGTAGAATTGACTCAGCATTCTTTGGCTTGCTTATGCCAGATGGCAAGTACTTGGGTGTTCCTGCACAGAAACATCCTGCCAGATATGCTTTTAGATCTTGTCTAAAAAATTGAGTGGACAGTGAATAAATATTTGAAGCTGTTCCTCTTTTTGTGTTTCAAAACATTCAGCGGAAAAAAAGCATAGTACTGGAAAATCTTTAGCCTCTTTAAATTCTAAATCAGTTGCAACATTAGTAAAACTTTTTATTTAAACAAAAAAAAGCCAGCTGCTATGTTATCTGCCAACCAAGTTGCATAGGGCCTTCTCTTACAGTATTTTTTTCCAATGAAGTATGGGTGTGGAATTCCCCTGCTGATTCCTCCCTTGTTCCTCATGTCTCCTTCCTCCCACCACAGTAATGCAATAACATGCACTACTTAAGTTAGATAAAGACTCCCAAATCCTGATCTTTAGTACTGGAAAAGGTAGGCTTATAATACATCAAGTGCTAGACCATCTTCAGGTACTGGGCACTATATTTACCCAAGCTCACTTGAGAAGTTATTTGTATTTCTTTTAAATACATGTCTAATCTCTCTGCATTTTGGAATCTTATGCTTCTCTGTCAACTTAGAATTTGGAAGAAATCTTTTAGTTTCAGTCTGTTATTTTTAATAAGTTGTTCTTCCAACAAGGGTCTCAAACTCTCTCTCATACTGTCCTAATCTTTTGGCATATGTTATTCTTCTTCAAATTGAATCAGTTGGAATTGCTCCAAATAAATCTTCTCTTCTCTTAGCTTCGGCTGGGAAAAGGAAGCATGTTGTATAAATGAGGAATTAAAAATTTCAGAGCTGAGCTCCTTCTTGAGCTCCTCCAGAGTGTGAGGCAGAGTCTGGAACATCATCTGGTTGAAAGGTGTTCTCTTCTAGGGACAATAAACCTTTGTTACATGCAGGATGTAATCAATGCTGTTTTGGGCAGTGTCTCATGGTGTATCTTCCTCCAATTTTTGCTTCTGAAACCTCATCTTAGTTATGGTACATGTTCTGAGACTGCTGAATTACAGTCACAAATTGACACTGAAGTCCCAGAAGATCTTCTCTTGTATCAGTTGGAAGTTAACCCCATTTTGTCACTCAAAGAGCTTTTAGAGAAATAGAAAGATTTTGAGACTGCTGTTGATGCTACACAGGTGGCAGTACACAGTCCTCTGCACTACATCTGACTATTTTAGGGAAGACAGGGGAGGAATTTGGTGTAAAATTTTGATAGGATTTATTTGC
The DNA here is from genome assembly GCA_013401135.1 of Cettia cetti. NCBI lineage: Eukaryota > Metazoa > Chordata > Aves > Passeriformes > Sylviidae > Cettia > Cettia cetti. The sequence goes on along the minus strand of VZUI01026703.1, from coordinate 102,875 downwards.
ACATTCTGTACTTGCGCTTCCTTATTATTAGCCTTGGTAATTGTATCTGTGGGCATACTACACCTAAGACTTCAACTCTTCACTTGAGTTTAGAATTATTAATTTAATAAAATTAGCATCCAAATATATTGTTTGGATATGTAGTCAAACATTTCATTCACATTTCATCCAGACCTTTCTGACTATTATGTGTGATGAGAAGTATAAAACTGCAGTTTAAGAAAAGATAAACTTCCAAATTTTGAACATGCTGGTATACTCATCTCCGCTAAAAGAGAATAAGTAATGATAAATTAGAGGGGAAAGTATTTACCCACAGTGGACATTGTAAATTCTGTTACCTCAAATAATTGGGTATGCATGATGGATTTCTCAAAAGATGTGGTGGATCTGTCTGTATAGAACCAAACCCTATTAGAGGAAAAAAAGGGATAACAGAAGATCATCACATTTTTATGACTGTCATGGTCCTTATTTTTCAAGGACTAAAGTCAAAAGCATTGTTGCATAACTGCTATAGAGCTTTTTTTCCAGAACTGAGCTTTTCTGGGTTAAAAGACATTTCATTAAAATCTACCAAAAACTAGGATGACCTGAGCTACCATGAAATTGCTAAAGCTGTCAAATGTGTTGAAATTTAGAGTAAACTTCTGCACACCATAATGGGCTTTACCTTACAGGTGGAATTTATCCTGTGAAATTTTAGATTTTTTTAGAGATAGGTATCTATTTCAAAGCAGGTTAGTTGGGGTCTTTTTCCAGTCAGAGGTTAAAAGGTAAGATGGAATGAAATTCATCAAATCTAAACCTGACGGCATCTTTAAAATAAGATAACTCATGATCTAGAAAAGTCTATTTGTCTCTAGTGGTTCTAAAGCAAAACTGAACAGTTCTCTGGGATGTATGTCTAGAATTTGGTTGACTAATCATAGCCTGGATTATTAATTACTCATGTTAATTCCGTGTGCATGCGACTGATGAAAAAAATCCCCAATTAGAGGTTTTCTTGTGGCTTTGATCTGGAACTCTGGCTGTGATCTCCTTGTGTATCATAGTCAGATGGTGAATACTGCAAAACCACCTACTTATCTATGAAACTTCTGATGTTTCTTTTTTTGTCAGTCCCATGATCTGTAACTTGCAAACAAGCAATGAGAAGTAGGAAATAAGATAACATTACCAAACCAAGTGTTCAGAAGTCCTGAATTTACTGCCAGTGATTGAATCACTGATCCAGTTGGTTCATATATTTTCACATCTTAAGCATAAAAATTCAAGAGTTGCTGCTCAGAAAATTATTTTTTTAGCCTTGTAGTACCTGTATCATATAATCTGGGTTCTCTACACTATGTGGTTCACATGGAAGTAAGAGCACAGGAGTTCATTCCTACCTCAGTTTATTTCCATTTGTTGTGTTTCACTGTCTGTTTTCTCCCCACTGTTTAGATGCATCACAGCTCTTTAAGTTCTTAATTTTAATTTGCTTTACCTAGTTTCTTAATCCTTTTGAGTACTTGTACTATTTTGTTTTATTTTATAACTTTGTTCCTGGGTTTCCCCATCTCATTCCTAAATCTCACACTGTAATGTCTGACATTGGTCCAGAAAGTATGTGGTTATGATCTCCTCTGGCATCAAGGGCTGTGATAGAGAATTTTTGGTCTCTATGGGGCCTACCCAGTTGTCTTTCTTGTCTGGAAGAACAAAACACCACAATTCAGTATCCTGCACAGCAGTTAAAAAGAAATTAAGTGGAATATCCTCAGCTACTTGATACCTTTACATACAAAGGCTTACATACTTTTCCTTCCTCATCAATACTAGAATTGGGTAGAAAGAGAAAAAAAAAACCTAATTGAAAACACCCTTGGTTCCGGAGCTGCTCTCTGGCACAGGTTCCTTGAGACACAGCAAGTTCTGCTCTCGCTAGCTGGGCTCCAAAACCAGACAAAATGGATCTTCAGGAGAACCTTGTTAGCACAAGAACTGCTGATGGGTTTTGGCTTTCTCTGTTGGTTTTTCTGTGTTTCTGGAGGCCTACTCATCTTTGTGTGACTACAGCAGAAATGTTCAACAGGCTCCTGTTGTCCTCAAAAAAGAAAAACAAAACAAAAAATCACAGTGGAATTCTTAAAAGGTATCGGAACATTCTCAAATCTCAGATTGGGATTCCCCATTTTCATGAAGGCCAGACAGGCGAACTCAAGGTCTCTTCATTGCTCCATGTCTGAGTAGTTGGCAGGGCAGCTGCCTGGAGCACCAGTTGGAGTTGTTCTGTGTCACTGTTGACGTTTTAGGAGCAATCCAGCACTTGGCAGGGGCTGTGCTTTGGTTTGGTTCATGTCATGGCTTTGCACACTACTGTGCCTCTCTGTCTGTAAGTCATGGGGTCCTTGCTGGAGCTATCTGCAAAATGACACATGCAGAGGAGAAGGGCATACTCACTTGGACATCACAAGGATACTCACTTGTGTCTGACTTTGAAATGTGCCACTAGTGTGTGCATTTGCAACCTTTTCTCCTGTTTCTGGTCCCCTGTTTAAGGGTTTGATCTCATCTCTGAACTCTAGTTGAGAAATGGACCCCTCTCTGCCCCTTTTCTGACTGCATGAAGGGAAGATGGCTGGCAGCATCTCTGCATTTACTGCTAGGATGGAAACTCCTGTGGTGCCAGCACACATCCTGCCTGTGAGTTCCATATGGCACCACATCTCAAAGGAGCAGTTAAAGGTCAGCAGCATGTCTTTTACCTTGGAACTTATCTTTACTGGTACAGTCCCATCCTGACACCTTCTGGGCAGGAGCCTTTGTGTGGGTATGAACTCCACATACTACTCTCCATGTGGGTATGAACTCCTTCTGGGCAGGAGCCTTTGTGTGGGTATGAGCAGCCTGAGTCAGCAGTTCCCCTGTAAAATCCCTGAACTGTAGGAGGGGAGAGGGGGAATATGTTTAGAGAACAAATTTGCTATATTTGCATAATAATAACCCAAATATCTACACAAGATTCATTCTGCTTAATTTAAGAAAACTAAATCTCCATTCTGAGTGTCAACAAATATTTCACAGACATGGATAAAGAATAACTTAAGTAAGAAGCACTGTCAACCCAGCTAAAATCTGAAACTGGACTTGAGGTTAGGGGTGGAAGTTCATAACACTGTGGTCTTGCTCTCACAAATGTGCCCAGGCACACACACAAATGTACATTCACACAGGTACACATGTTCATGTGTATTTGCAATTTCCCAGCATATTACATGTTTACAGAAGGTGCCTGCCTGCAGGACTGTTGTGGTAGGATTCACACACCATACTTTATACCTGAGAGTGGGTGGTTTACAACATTGGCTAAACACAACAGCATTTTAAGGAAGGAATACACAGCAACATTTGGCTTTTCATCCCACAATATATTTTGACCCTTTTTTGAATGTTTTTCATATATAGCAAATTGCTAAAATCCCAGTTGTTTCCTATTTATTTGTTGTAGAAGTTTGCTGTGTACATATGTTTTTTGATTCAAATAGCATGATAAGGGCTGGTTTGGATTACATTGGGTTTTTTTATTTTCTTATTAATTGAAATGATCTCCTTTAAGGAGTTTTATAGCCAAAAGCAATGTCACCTTTGTTTAGTGTATTTGGAGCCTCTTTCCTTGTACAGATGCCTGGAAGGTCTCAGCACAGAAAAATATTGCCTTTTCTTTAACAGAACTGAGAAGTCTTGCTGAGAAGTTGAAAAAGGATTAGAAAACTCAGTATCTGATGCTTTGAGGACAGCTGTTTCAAAGGAGCTATACAAAGCTGAAAAAAAAGAGTGAATGAACAAGCTGGAACCCTTTGAAATATTTACTATTCAATGAATTTAGAGTGGAGGGGGGAACATGATGAGGCATTCCCACTCCTGAGAGGTGATATTATCCTCTTATTTTATTAATAGGAAAAATATGATATCAATATTTTGACTATTTCTTTTGTTTGATAGAAGCTGGAGACAGTATTTAAGTATTATATGTACATACATATATACACACACATGTGAAAGTGACAGAAAAAAGCTTTAAAAGTTCCATTTATTTTTAAATATTGGGTTTTTTTAAGGAATACTTCAATTCCCTGTAAACCATATTTAATCACTAGATCAATAGCTATTATATAGTAAATGCTAATAATTAAGAATCATTCTTTTATGCAATTTGCACTATCATTCAACGGCCTGGTAGCAGTTTCTTTCAATTTCAAAGCAGTTGTGGAGCTTAAGTTCTTTTTTTGGCACTCTGGATCAGTTGAAGATGTGTATGTCCTGATCAAAATTCAACCTTGGCAGGAAACTGTTCCCTCATCACTCAGTGTGTATCTATCCTGTGCCTGAGTTTGTGTATCCAGCCACTATTTGCAAATACCTGTGCAGTTTTCCAGTTTCCTCCAGTTTCTTTTTTTTTTTTTTTTTTTTTTTTTTAACACGGGCTTCAGGTTTTTGTTGATAAGCTTGAACATTTTTATTATATATTTCCTTATGCTCATCTTCTGAAGGCATCTTAAAGGATCCCCTGATCTGTAAACTATAGTTTCATAAAAATTGGTGGGCTTGAATCTCTCCAGGTGACTGTTTTGTCATTGAGACAATATGATCCAAAGGTCAGAGCATAGCACACCTTGGAAGCCAAGGGACTCAGCTGGTGTTATCCATGCAGTGTTGTGTTTATATGAACTCCTAAATGCAAGGGAAACTTTTCAAACATAAACCAAACATGGCTGTTAATATTTTTTTGGCAACTTCACTGAGTTGCTGTATGGAGCCAGTTAAACTCAGTGTGAAGGAAAAGCTCTTGCCAGTCCAGCCTGGGAATGAGGATCCCAGTAACCAGGTATATCCCTTCCTGTGTGCATGGTGTTGGATTTTTAATTGCATTTAGTGCAAAGGTAATAAGACCTTGCTAATAGATTTAGGAAAAATAATGGGGAAAAAAAACCCACCAAAACCCAGTCTTGAGTCAAAAGTTCATTGGTTTTGAGAGGATTGTAAAAATATTTCAGGGGAGGCCTTAAATTCTTCAGTGGATTGCTATTTATCTATGGTCATGCACATGCTAAATAATGATATTAAATAAATTACTCTTCTGTTGTGTTTTATAATAAAGCAAAGCCTTCCAGCTATGTAAACAACACTTTATTTTTCCAGCATTATGGAATAAAATGGAGAGATGGCCTTGTGGGTTGACTATATGAGGTTCATGGCTGAACAGCAATTTCTGAAGTTGAGCCTAACTGTGATGATAAGTTATGCCTTTTGTAATGCTCGCTCATGCAAATTAAGCCATCTCTTGAATGACCTGTGCACATTACATTTCATATTTGGTAAATCTTATGTATTTCCCATCATGTCGGATGGAACTTCCAGTGTTTTAAAAAAGCAATTTATTTTGTTGTCTTTGAAGTAGCTGATGCGTTAGTAACCCTGCCACCTTTGAAATTAAACAGGATTTTGTCTGCAGTTTGAACAGTCTGAAGTGTTCTTCTATTTTTAAATCTCATATTGGTATTTGAAATGCCTTCAGCTCTCCTGCAAATGGGTTTTGTTTAATGATTGCTGTTGTCTCTAAATGGGTCTTGGCTTTTTTATTCAGTTTGTGATGAAGCAATTATTTTTGCTAATTGAATGTATAGGAATTACTTGAGACAGGGAGCAAACAACATCACATAGTCATGGGCACTCTAGGATTGAGAAGGTCATCCAAAATAAGGCATAGCAGCCTTTGTATTTCCTCTTGTAACACCGTCAGTATATGAGTAATTTTAATGTCTGTGACCCAAAGGCTTTAATACTTCCTCGAAGCAGAAGTGAGATATTCACTTTACGTGTGTGCAGCTTGCAAAAGAAGTGTCCTAAGTGATGTTTGCCAAAGGTACACTGCTTGTTGTCATTAACTGCTCAAGTACTACACTGGCGACTACAAGTAATAGAAAGAAAGATGTGCTGTCAGATCCTTCTGGTTACCTGAGGTATTTTGCCCCAGAATCAGAGCAATGGAAGGAAGGGTGGCTTTGAGCCAGACCTGCAGGTCTCAGATGCTTGCAACAACAGTAGATGTTTGTGCATGCTGGAAAGACAGAAACGTCCCAGCCTTTTCTCTCCCAGTCTTTTGCTGTCTTAGCTTAGAGCTGTAAAAAGTACCTTACTGTCACTCCTTCCATGTTAATCATCACCCAACATGACAATAAATAAGTTTCAGGCTAAATCAACCATTTAATTCCTTTAAAGGTTCTTAAAGACATACTGATTTCTACTGAACTGTACTCATGAAAAAACTAAAGAAAGAAGGGAGCTTACTAATTGCATAGCAGTTGAGCAATGAGATAGGCAAAAGTTAACAAGAGAAAACTAAGCTACGTTTTAGAGAGCTCTTGCTCACTGTTCAATGCACATCTGTTACCAAGGAAGAAAACCAAACTAGGTTTACTGAGACTGGCAAAATAAGTAATATTCGAAAATACCATATGGATAAAATTAGTCACTTGGTACTGGACAAGGTGAATCAAGAGGTTAATCTAGTATGGAAAATCTCATTGATAATTTTGGTATGTGCTCCACAAAATTGGCTGCTCAGGAACAAAGGAAATATTGTTTATTTACTGTGAGACACAAGACAGCCAAAACAGTCAAAAATCTAATTACTGAAAGATAGAAGGTGTTTGCTAAAATTGCATGTGCTGAACATTGCTGCCCTAGTTTCCCTGTATCATTGCTGGATTTGAATTGTGGTGTATACATTACTAAATTTCCTAAAACTGCAATGAAATTTGATCAGCTTTGTTGAGGAGTTTGTTTCAAACCTTGTGAAGTACTGATTGTGAAAAAACCACAAAAGAAAAAGCCACAGATTCTTTTAAAATATGTCAAGCAAGGACAAAAATCAGGTGACAGAAATTGCATTTATTTTTCTGAACAGGTAAAAATGGAATTTTGCTGTAAGCTTAGTCATGCTTTTCCATCACTTAGCACTATTATTGCTGCACTAACATAGCATAACTCTTTCTGTCAGTGTATTTCTGTTAATTTGATAGCCTTTGCTAACATTCACATCTCTCTTTGGATGTTGATGTGTCCTGGGCTGAAATGAAGAGAGTGTGCAATCATGGTTTATAGCTCATCTTAAAATTATTTTCTTCTTCAGAGGATTAAAGAAACCCATATGCATGGTTTGAGTTCTCCCATACACATGTGATGGGGAATGGAATTAACACAAGCAAAAATTGTTCAGCTTCCTTGCAGTGTGCTGTTGCACTATGTCTGGTCCTGGGAGGGCAGTATTATTTTGACTGCCCTGTCAGAGGAGTAATCCTCCACTCAGAATCAGGTGTCCCTAGAGCTGCAGCACAGTGTATCTGCCACCTACCTGTGAATATTGATGAACCCCCGAATTCTTAGAGGTTGAGCGTGTATGTGTCTAACAGCCACTTTGAGAACATCAGGGCTAAAGATTGGACAAGTCATTGTGCCCTTAAGTGAGACATTACGGTCAGTGGATTTTTTTTGTCTTCCATGTGATAATTGTGGTCTTGTTAGAATTCCGTATTCCCATGAAAATGAAGTTAGGATGTGCACATAAATACTGCCATTCATTTTGTATTCTTTCCAGTGCACTTTTCATCTACACATCATGGAGCAGAAAATGAGAGGCTTGCACTCCCCTAATTCTCACAGGGGATCATTAGGATTCCCCACTGGTGTCTAATCATGTGCTGTCCCATTGATGTGTAGTTGATGGGTAATTGTGTTTTGCGCAGTAGAGCTCGCTTGAGTAAAGCAGTGTGTTGGCTTTAGTTATGAGAAACTGGTATGGATTTTAAGCTCTTAAATGAACAACAGATCATTCTGTGCCTCACAAAGTATAAGCACTAAGTATGGAGGCCATAAGTAATGGAGAAAGGAACATTTAAAATTTATGTTTGCACACAGACTTTTGTATGGAAAAAGTATATCAGATGCATGGCAAATCAGCTTATTTTTTAACTTTTGAAATGCTGGAAGGAGTTTATAAATCAGACTGCCAGTACATTAGAGGGGCTGCCTTAGCCGCTGGAGTGTGCCTGTCATAACACACTGGATTGAAGCTCCTGCTGTGAGCTGGGGAGCTGCAAGGCCTGAGCAACACCAGGGAGAGAAAATGAGTGATGTGGAAGAAAAAAGTTGTCTTCAGACTCTTTCACTATTGTCTGTACCTTATGCTCTGAGCTGCAGTCATTAGCCCATTGTGGGTGAATGGAGTCAGGTTTTGGTTGAAACCATACTGGCTAATACTGAGTGTTTTCTGCAATTTGAGGGAGTGCAGGGCCCTGGAGTCTAATTTTCAGATACATATTAGGAAAGAATACTTCAGCACCAGGGCACTCATGGTGAGCCCCACGATGTCTCATGGGCACAGACCATTATTTATAAAACAAAATCTTATAAAACAAAACCTCTTCCCCACAAAGCTACAGACAGGCTGGGTGGAGGGAGAGCTGACTTCTTCCATAGGAGTAGCAAATTCACTGACCCCATCAGCTTCATTTCCTATGGTCTAGCTGGTTGGCCCTGAAAGTGCTTCTGTCTTCGAGGGTTTTTGCAGGAGGAGGTCCCGCTGGGGTTATCTGCTGGGAGAAGCACTTTGGGCTGTGTGGCCTGGATTGGCTTTTGCTTGGTTGCCACCTCTGTGGGGTATGCTGGGCTATTTTGAAGCTAGTGTTACTATTAGGCTGAATGACATTCAACCAGGAGCCTTCATGAGCATGTGGAAATGCCTCTCTGGTGCTGCAGGGCAATATTGATTAGCCTCAGTGTGAATCTGAGAGCAGCAGCACAAGAAAGGTTACTTGATATTGTTTTGTGGCAGTGCATATGTTTTGCAAATGGCTGTTTTGAAGGTCAGCCATTTGTACTTACAGCTTTTCCCAGTTCCCTGCTTGCCTTCAGCTCAGAGCCGGGCTGGTTATTATTTATAGTCATTTTTGAGGTTGTGTTTGAGATGAAGACAAGAGGTAGAGCAGATTATCAGTGATAGCTGATGAGATTGTTATGATGAGACATTAGCTAGGGATAGGAGAAAAGGGAGAAAATAACACATTCACTTGCCTGTCTGATAATGGTGAGGCAGTTTCTGTTTGTGCACATACAGCGCTGGTAATTCAGTGTTGAGAACCACTAATAGAAGGTTATAAAGCCTGCAGAGTTGTTCTAGTTGCTGTTTTATACAGATGCACCACAGTATAAGATGATGAAATTTACTTGTAGCAAGTTTTGCAGTCCCATTTTAATACATGTTTTATGAATGTACAGCTAATGTGTTCTATTTTAAAACTCCATTTTCAGTGACCCATAGATTTTTTTTTTATAAGCACCAGCTTTCTCAGACAAGGCAGGCACAATTATTTTAATGTATTTTTCAGCCAAAGCAAGGAAAAACGGTGTATTATGATGAATTTTGTGTACCAAGGTACATCAGAAAATAATCAAAATTAAGAAGATTTAATCCTTTGCTTTATATTTTTTGTTTCTTTTCTTTCTTATATAACTTCCATATCCTTTTTCCCTAGTCCTTGTCTAAAGATTGGAAAATTCATAGTAAAAGATATATGTGATCAGAATCTGATCTTTACTGTGTAGGCAAAATCGCCACACCTTCAAATGCAGAACTCCTTCAGTTTACTGACTCCATTGATTAAAAAACTTGGGAAAGATAGGGTGGAACTGTAAATGTTCAGTAAGACTGAGGTTCCAGAAGGTTGAACTGAAACCAAATCCTTAATTTGGCCACTAAAGTTGAATTCATAATTCCTCAGTGAAGTTATTTTTACTGCTGTAAGGTAAAGAAGTACTAAATATTGCTGTAGCATCACTGTTTATTAAAAAGGAGGTAAAATCTGGGTATGCATGCTTTATGAGAAGGCAGAGGAGCCATTCACAAGGTTGCAAATGTTATGTCATATTTTTATTCTTTAACAGACAGATGCTGACACCTGGTAATAGAAAATTTGGGCATATATGCCAAATAAAATTAGTTCCACGTTGTTCATTGTGGCATTTTCAAGACATTCACTAAATCTCAGTTCCACTCACCCCTCTCTTATTGCCTGCAGAGACCTTTGCCAATCCTTGATGAGTCGTTGTCTGATTTCTGAATTTAAGCAAAGTAAATGCTCCTCTGATGTGAACAGGGCTCTTGCCACCAAGAGAACTTGGGGGTTTCCAGGTTTGTCACGAGTTGCACGTGTGTTACCTTCACAGTATGGCTTTAGATGTTAGAAGGATGAAGAATGCTGTCTATCACTACCTTTCAACAGATACCAGGACTATCCTGTTCACAGGGATGCATATGTGTTTGAGCCAGCCATCATGTTAATTACTGCTTCCTTAACTTGGGAATTCCAGCTTGCTCATCAAAGATGAAATACCAAAGTCAACAACAGTCTGGAACTTAGTATTTTCATCTTACCATCTTCACTGTTACTGATATAGTTTTTTTTAAAGTAATATTTTACATTACCAGTTGCAAACAAGAGTTGGTTTTGAGTGTAAGAACAGCTGGTAACAGCAGATTAGGAATGCAGAAAAGCAGAGATGAATTGCCCAGGCCTATCAGTTGCACACCAGGAGGGAATTGAAATGCCAGTGTTTTGGAGAGGGGGTGATCAATGTGAGTTTGAAGCTTGTATCTGCCTCACTCCAAGTGACAAAATATTCCTGACATCAGCTTTAAGAAAGATACTTAAGTTACCTGTTAATTGGTTAAGGTGTGCCTTGCGAGGAGCACCTTTTGATGCTTTTCCAGCTGAAATTGTCATCAGTTTCATAGGAAAATTGCAGGATTTTTGAAACAAACACAACCAAGGGTCATCATTTCACAGGAAGGACAAGAAAATAGTAATCGCAGTAGTAGACCCACATTGAAGGAAAGTAACCGAAAGGTACCAAGCCTACCTCACTCCAAAAATAAAGGCTATTAGGACAGCTCTTATACACCTCAGAGCAGAAGCTTGGTTGCCATCTGCTGAGTAGAAAAAATAAATGAAAGTGTTTTGCTTGGCATACTGTAATGTCAGATACCCACATCTGCAATTTAAGATTTTACTACACTGGGAAATAAAGCAAAAATAACCCCAAAATATCTCCAGCCTTTTCAAACTACCTGTTGCCTAGGCTAATTCTTTTACATGTTATATATGTATAATTAAGTATTTAAAAAATACTAATTACTATTTTTTAATTACCCTTATTAGAAAGCAGCAGTTCTTTTTTTTTTTCTCTGCTAAATGTACTGTCAAGATTTTTTTTTCCTTCTGTAAGTAAAATTAAAATTATGCAAACTTGAGCCTAGGTGTGTGTGTCCTGTTGAATCTTTATGTTCACTAGAAGCACAAGGGTCATCTAGGGTAGGAATCACCAACCTATTCCATGCATATCATTCCTTGTAGATGGTAGCTGTGAGTCCTTTCTGAGTTGCTATGTTCATCAGTACAGCTTGCTCCTCTAGGGTTTATGCTCAGGCTGGAGAGATGCTCTGAAACACCTCATGCACACCTGTGGATAAATGACAGAATGCAGATTTGCACATATAATTCAAATCTGAAAATAAAATTAGGGCAGAAATACAAACCTGTATAAAGATTTGATTTTATCAGTAACCTGGGTAAGAAGACTCTAGAAAAAGAAAGGCCTTTGTTCAGCATATTGCCAGCTTTTCTGTTGTGTACTAAATTATTTGTACCAGTAACATTTCTCAAGGTGTTGATAGGAATTTCTGCATGAGCAAGGCTGCAAGATATGGTTCTACTAATGTCAGCACCTTTTGAGGTGTATGGCTTCTTCGTTCTGTGGGAATTTGTACTGATGGTTAGCTCTCCAGAAGCCAGCTGAAATATGTACCCATTTGAATTTATGTTGGTTGTAAAATTACATGACAGAAATGCAGTATTTCCTGTGAATTATTACTGTATGCCTTCCTAAGTCTATCTTATATTGCGTTTCCTAAACTCATGGCAAAAATGCTGTACTTTTTAGGCATGTATTTCAAAGGTCAGCATGTAGTTATATCTCAATTCATATATAAGAAAGAAAAATAATAATTTCAAGGAAGTATTGCTATTCATTGGTTCTTCAATAAATCTTCTTGTTTTTACTTCATTTGCAGCATATGATCTCAGGGAATGAAGCCAAAGTGGACTTTTTTGCACCCGCTAGTTTCAGTTGCATATAGCAACTCCTTAATTATCACTTAGCTTCTCCTTTATTATGCTCTGTGCTCCTTAGCTTATAAGGATTGCTTTCAGTAAGACAGTTAAATTCAATATAAATGTGCTTGGAGATTAATACCTTGCCTGTTAATTTGTTTCCAGCTTCTCATCTCTTTTGTTAAAATGTACATCACGTAGGAATCTGAATACACAGTTTTGGCTTTTAGCTGATGGTTCTTGCTGCCTACCAAGAGTGCAAAGCCATAAAAGACATCTGGCAATAGGGAGGAAAAAATTGCAAATATGACTTGAATGTTAATTGTACTTCAGATTTTTTAAGACATCTCACTAGAAGCCATATTAGTCTTTTATGTTCTTGTATTTCTGGGCTAGTATGATCTGAACAGAGAGAATGAGATTGTAATTTCCCTTCTGCTGGGGGTGAATATAATTTATTTTTCTTATTATTATTGGACTCTCTTAGCAGGAATTAAGACTCATTGCTTTAAAGACACATGCATTTAATAACAGGGATTTGATGTGTGCTGATCTCAGTGCCCATATGTAGTCTCCTACAGATCAGAAGCAGTGCACAGCTGCAGATATTTGTGCACATGAAGTGCCTAACAGGACCACTGCTTAACTGCATGCATTTTACATGCTTTTCTACTGATATGGATCTAAAGCTGCCAACAACAGCGTGGGAGCAGCAAAAATTAAAAGGAAGAGAAGGAATGTTTTCAATAGAAGTTTTCCTCCCTTGCGTAGTCTAAGTGACAGCAAGCATTCCAGCTTTGAGAGCTTTCAGTTGGCATATGAAAATATATTTCAAAGTGGGGACAAAAAGATTACTATAAAGAGGGGGAGGAAAGGACTGTGGCACCACTGGGCTTCATTCAAATTTGCAGCCAAGGCTGTGGAGAGGGAAGTGATGACAACTGTGGAGTTATATGTGCGTAAGAGCAAAGTTTCCCACACGTGTTCTCATCAGTATCACAGTTTGGGGTGCTTGGTAATGGAGCTTTGGGCTTCAGCCAGTAGGGAGGCAAGGCCAACCACAAATTTCAGATCTGGATCCAAATCCCTGCATGTTTGGGAGTAGTTATCCCTCTGGTTGGAGATTTTACTCATCTTAGCCATGCACAAAAATAAGTAAGAAACATGAACAAAGATGATTTTCAAGTTGCGGTTCTAATACTTTAAGTCTTTAAGCCCTTTAGCAGTTTTGATTAACCAGGGGATTACATGAGATTTTCTGTGCCCTTTACTTTATTTTAGCAAATTTATATATGACAAGTCCTTTGTCATTTGTACTGCAGATCAATCTTAGGTGAGCCTGAAGTCACATTTGGAGTAATTACCTCTTGTGCCTCCATATTAGATCTGCAGGATCTAATAGCTCCTACCCTACTCTAAAGCCAGTTCTTCAACCATACTAAGGGAGAAGTGATGGAAGCCACTGTGCTGTCAGTGATATGGCAGCCACCAGCCAGTGTCACAAAGCTGTGGGCAGAAATGGCTGCAGTGAGTTGCATTTGCTGTAGGACATCACTGCATTTTGCTAAACAGACCCATTTTCTGCTTGGAAGATCTGATACCCACCCCACTTCTGGAGGCTGTGCTGTTACAAGCACATCCTGTGCTCATCTTCCTGACCTAATTGAATAGGTTAGAGAGACTGCTGGAGACTGCTTAATTTATTTGAACTTGAGAAAATGGCTTTGGTGGCTGGAGTTGGTGTGGCAGTGGCCTACAACCTTCTTTATCCCTTTTCTCTTGCACTTCTGTTGTGGCAAAAGTACCTTAATTCTTGGAGGTGCTAGAGAATCCCTTCTTGTAAGAAGAAGTATACTAGAGTTTCACCAGCTGAAATCCTAAAAGGCACTTCCTCTGCACACAGGGGTTCTGCCTGAGGGTTCTGCCTGAGCTGTGGTCCAAAGCACACCCAGAAGCTCCATTGGAATAAAAGAGACTGGAATCGTTTTGATTATTTTATTTTATTCTGTTTCAACCATAGATAAAACCAACACCAATCCAATTAAACAATCTTGCATATATTGATCAAATTTTAAAATCTGAATTTAACACTATAGCTCCCATGGCTCATGTCATATCATGTGGAATAGACAGGTTTTGAAGAGATTATTTGCTTTGCTGGTGGTGTTCTTGTAAAAAATAAAAGAAGCTAGTAGGCTAGTAGTAAAAGCTCAATAGTAACTCAAGGTATCCTAAATAATAAATGTCTGTCCTGAAAATAGGGCTATTCCATGCTTCCTTATGTCCTGGTGGTTAGGTCACATGAAGTAGACAATTAAACAAGTATACTGTGTAAGTCTCACAATAGATAGGTCTTTGGAAGCAGTTGTCAATGCTCTAGCAGTTCTTTTAAAAGGTCATAATAATTCTTGTGTAAACCAAAGGTGTTGTTTTGTGTTTTTTTTCCCTGTGGTCTTCCAAAAATAACACATCTAAGTAGTTCTCATGCTCCTTCTAATTATACAAGCTACTGGTTCTGGATTAGCGTAGTTCATTCCAATTCACACTGTTCCTGTTAAGATGCAATTGGCATCAAAATGATCATATCTTATGACTACTACTGTATATGATATAATTAAGGAGTAATCCCTTTCAAAATTGGTCATTAGCATTAGCTAGCAATTTGCTAAATTTGCTTCAAAAGGTTAATGCTATAACTATGGTAAACAATAACTAATTTCATGGGGATTTATTGCTGTTAAAAAGTATAATCAGTTTCTAATAGCAATACCTAATTTTTTTTAAAAAACTAGATTGGTTGAGTGCATTTGGATTGCTTTACAATGGCTATTTTCCTGGCAGATAAGTAATCCTCTGCTAGTAATTTCAGTTCTGAGTTCTCAGATTTAGCACTTCAATTATGTATTCTTCATTTGTTTTATTAATTGTTTGGTTATATTTGACGATGCTGAACTATACATGCATGCATAATATATGACATATTATTCATGAAATTTTGCAATGTGACAGGCTCTGGTTACTCATGAGTAATACAGCGACTGTCACATAATACACAGAGTAAAGTGACTTTATGTAAGCTTGTTCTAAGTTCTTAAACATAATTATCTGAATTGTTGAAAGGAAATAAGTGTTGAAATTACTGTGATACATGATGTAGTAATTTGAGGAAATAAATTTTTATGCAATAGGTAGAATTCTTCTAAAGATGTTTATGACAGGAACAAATTAAATAAATGGAGATATTCTGTACTTAATACCAAGGCTGAAGGTGGCTGAGATTGTCATGCTAACCCTTGCTGTAAATTTCTGCTGCTTTATTAACTGCAGAAGAACTGGATATAATTGCATAGGCCTAGAATTTTGCTGTGAAGAAGTATTGCTGCTGTGTGGAGCTGAAGTTCTTGTAAGATTGGCCCTGCATGGTAGGAAACACATGACTGATGAATTCTTTGAATTGCAGTATGCTGGAAATCCTGGTTTAATGTCTCTTCTGGAAATAAAGCACAATAACCTCAGTTCACTCTCAGTGCCTTCAGATTCAACTAATCTGCCATGGAAATCTAAGGAAACATACTGTCATTGGTTTGAATCAAATGAAATGAAAACTTTGCTGAATTGCAAAGTTTCATTTCAGGAGACTTTGAGGTCTGTGTGTCAGGTGTGTACTGCCCTGATGCCTCATGGGAGCCGTGCACGGATGTGTTCTTCCTTCATCCTTCACTCCTCCTGTACTGCCCACTCCCTAAATCTCTTTGTGCACGCAGAAATAGTCCTGAATTTGGCAAAAGGCTGGGAGTCTGACCACTGACTTTGTAGGTGATGGAGAAGGTGAAGCAACAGTCACTGGAGCTACAGCTTCCACAATTCCCCAGTGCTTGAGGATTGCAAGTTTTGTGCTGAAGTTGACTTTCTTGGACAGTAACATTACATAAAGACTCAGAGAAATATATAATTCTTGCATTAAATGCTTTGAGGCTTTAGTTTCAAAGTACTTTTGTCTGTATTGAAAGTACCAGAAAAAAAAACCCTGACATTTTTAAAAAAACAAAACAAACAAAAAAAACCCAACCAAACAAAAAACCAAAAAAATCCACAACAAATTCAGAACATTTCATTGTGTAAAGCATTTTGGTTTATAAAAACCTCATAATTATTCCTGAGGCTGCATGCTGTTACACTGGTCTTGTAAAATATTTTTCAGTGATTTCTCGTATGATATAGGTATTCTGTATGCAAAGAAGAAGAAGTAATGGTTGCAGATAAATTTTGTCACTTGCTGAATTCCCTAAAATGCATACTGAACTTCTTCGAACTTGTAGAGTAAAATTATTTTATAAATTTCCATATTTTTTAATACTTGTTACTTTTCCCCTCTCTAAGGCTGAGTAGTGTTATCATTACTACTTTACGAATTTTACCAAATTTTTAAATTGCAAAACAAGTTTGAGGTAATTCAACTTCTAAATAGCACAAATTAGTAGAGAATTATGACTTAAAATGAAATCACAGAGGTCACTGGTTCAGTAATTCATTACACTTTTGCTATCATTTTCCTGTTGATTGTTATTCACCTGCAGTGCAGTCAGTAACTTTAAAGGAGAAAACCAGACCTGAGCAGGAAGAACATCAACCAACCTGTCAAGAGTAACACCTCCAAATTCACAATTTTTATTATATATTTTTATTTATATTTTAGTCATATGCTCTGGAAAGGTCCTCCAGCTTTGTTAAGACAGGGCTAATACAATATAACTGTTCTTTGCTGGGTTTCTAGAGAGATCTAGAAAATAGTATCTGTTCATTTTCTTGCAAATCTCAACATTTTATCAAGAGAGGAATGCACGACTGCAAAGAGTTCATTCATGGAGTAGGTTCTACAAATTAGATTTAAAGATTTAAATAAGTTTTCATTTTGTGATCGTGATTTTGATTCTTCTTGTGAATTGTTGTGTTTGAAGGCAAACTGACAGCCTTGTAAATTAAATAGAAACTGTTATGGCTGAAATTCATGTACATTCATTAATATTGGAAGATAGCTTTGAAAAAACTTCAGCTGTATTATAATCTCTTGAAGTGCTTCTAATGTATACTCATATATTTCTCATGTTGTCTTCTGCTAGTAAGAATTAGATTCTGCTTTCATTTACTGCAGCTGCAAACTGCTGACCCTGTAGTTCAGTTCCTAGTATGTAAAACTGAAATTAAGATTGTGGCACCAAGTTTTGACTCCCTGGTGCAGCAAAAAAAGAAAACTGACTTTTCCAAAAATTTCTTATATGCAAAAGGAATTTTGGGACACTCTAGGAGGATGAATTCAGTGACTTTTCAAAATCTTTATTTCACACTCCATTACAGAATTACATGGAATAATAGTACTATTTTTTTTAGGCAGAACTAAGTTAAGCTTGAGAGCAGTGAACCACAGTTCAGTAGAAAAAGTTCTGCATGAAAATTCATTGCAAACATAAACAGGAGCATCTCTATTGACTCCACTGGCCTTGTGCATTTCAGGGGACAGAGCAGTCTGAGGAGTCATTAGTCTCATTCTATTAGCCATGTGATTCAGCTGGCGTCTCTACTTTGTTTTTCATGCTACAGATCTGATTGTATCAGTTCCAGTGACACATAATATTGATTCATCTGTATGCTGACTTTCCTGACACAGGTGTGTTTGAGATCATGGAGGTGTTATTTTAAAGAGCACATTGTTACATGAGTCATGAAGTCACACAGCAGTGTTTGTTTCACAGAGAAATATGTGGGAATGAAATGCACTGTTAGTATTGAATAAGTAAGCTTCACTGTGGCAATTTTTATTTATGAAGAGTATGAGAGATCTGTCAGTAACATCTGAATAGTAAGCCTGAGATGTGCCAAAAGCCTAGCGGAAATGCAGTTCCTTGAACTGTTCTCTCGTTCTAAATGCTAAATATAGGCTTCTGAGGTGAAAGAAGAAAATCAGCATTCAAAGCATATTTGTGTTAGGGCTGTTAAAGGATTTACTTTCCATTCACTACCAGCATTTTTGCTCTCACATTTCTCATCTGTTTACCTACAGACTTACCACAAGGCTTCATTGTGTGCCCTCTTCTGTCACACAAATCTGCTGGCTAGGAGAAAACCAACAAGAACATTACTGTATTGATTTTCCCTCATGCCTGCAAGTCATGAAGGTTTCGTGATTAATATAAATCAATATTTGTGGTAGAGCAGGAGGTGATTTGCGTAACTGCTGAGGAAAGGTAGAACACTGAAACTTTCTTTCAAGACGGTTTGTTATTTGTGAATACTTTCCTTTAAGAGGACTTCCACTCTACCAGGCTTCACACTGTGAGACTTGAAGATTTTGGTGTGATATTGGCAGAATTTCCTCAGCTGTGACCCCCAAAAAATTTTAGCATATGTTAATTAAAAAAAGCTAGAATCTAAGCTGGATCCCCTGCTTTATTACAACTTGTTAGAGGAGAGGTGTGATAGAATAAGATATATTATTTAGTTGGAATGCAATGAACAGCTTGTCCACCTGCCTGACAAAGGACCAACCAAGACAAAACTTGTAGTTAAGGGCACTGTCCAAATGCCTCTTAAACCCTGACAGGCTTGGGGCACCTCTCCAGGAAGCCTGTTTCAGCGTTTGACCCCCCCTCAGTTAGTTAAAAAATGCTTCCTGCAGTCCAGTCTAAACCTCCAATTGCAGGGCATTAAATAGTTCCTTGAAAACTGAAAGAGTTGTACGTGGTGTATAGGTCCAAGGTGAAAGAATGTGCATAGTGATAATGCTGGGCTTTTGAAGGCTAGAAAATTGCAATCCTACTATACAGCTTATCTGCTCTCCTCTGTAATAACAGCAGGTCCTGTTCACGAGTATTTCCTTTTTTTGCTTTCCTCATGCAGGATTCTTTTCAGTCTCTTTTACCAACCCTCTATGAAAAGTTCAAAAAACAACAACTTTAAACTTTGAAATTGTGATTAATGAATTAATCTCTTAAAGGTATGTGTTTGGATGTTAAAGGCATACAAATATAGCACAAGAGTGTTAGGCAAGCAATGGGGAAATGATTTTCACATGAAGTCATTATAGATACTATAGATGTGATTCATAGTTTGTTTCATCTAGAAATTGTATTCCTTCTGTGATCTTTTTTTAGAAAAAAAAGAACTATTTCTGTGAACTTGGTGTATAATCATTTTAAGGCATAAGAGGACGTGTATGGACTTTGAGAACTTAGTTACTGATTTCCAAAATGGAAGAACTCCAGAACATGATCCTCTTTTACACTTTTTTTGACTGCTTGTATAAATTCCACATAGAAAACTGGCCTGCCACACATGTGGCATAATTTACATTCAGCTTTGCAATACTTCATTTTGCTCACTGTTATGACTGGATTTCTATCAACAAATCCACCTTTTAAAAGCTTCACATGGTAAGCATGTAAGTAGCTCACTGAAAACAGGTCTCTCTTATGGGCTGGTAACTGAGCGTACTCAAAATAAATGATGGTTCTGTATTTCTGTAAAGTTTTACATTACTTGAAGAAATGTGCTTAAGTAGCTACATTTTGGGGATACATATGTTTTTTGTATGTCTAAAGAACATGGCATAGCAAATGGTCTAATTTGACTGTCACAGTCTGTCTTCGGACCTGGCTATGTGAAATGTCAATGACCACTGTAGTCTTTGGCAGTTTGTTGTCCATGAAAAATGTCACACCTAAACAGACATCAGCAATGTAGAGAATACCCATTTCATATTTAGAGATATAGTTTTCAAAGTAATGAAATCAAAAGGGGAAGTACTTCCAGCCTGTCTACAGCATGAACTAAGACAGGAAAAATAAGTTATTATATTCATCAACTTTATGGAGATGTTTGTATAAAAGGACTCTTTTGGTTCGTTATTTCTTGGTGTTATAAATGAGTGTTTGGCACAAGTAGATGCATTATTAGTAAAAACAGACTGCCTGTATTTTTTGATTGAATTAAGGATGAAAAATGCAGGTGAATCCTTGGAAGGTGATACTGTGTTCACTGATGAGAGTTGTTGAACGTGCAAACTATATGTTACACTAGCTAGTGATTTCCTTTTAGTGCTGAAGATTTTTCTCTGGTAGTTCTTGTAGTTATGTTATTTGTGTGAACGTTGTGACAACTGGTGTGGCAACAATTTTGTTTGTGCGTGATTGCTGTAAAACTCAGTGTCTCAGAAACAAGGAATTTGCCTGATACTGATATGAGTTCCTGGTTATCTGATGAAGAAACAAGGTTTGCATAAGTCCCAGCAGTTTACATCAGTAGTTTGACCAGTCAATTGCGCAGTTTCATTGCTCTTGTTCAGTACTTGTCCTTTGATATGCTGGTATTTGTTCCCCCCAAACACTTGTCAGTCCACTACTTTCTGAATGACTACCTTGTCTTCTGCTTTTGAATAACAGGGGCAGGTGGCTGTGTAGTTTCCAATCAAGAAAGAATGCTAATGTATTATAAAGAGCTCCTGACTTGCATTTAATAGCGCTGTGACATGTTATAACCGCCTGCCAACAATTCTTATAAATCACACTTCAAGGGGCAAAAATATCCACCTGTCATATCTGAGGCCTCTGCAAAAGTCAGTGGTTGAAGATAGTATGATTTACTCCCTCTTATGATAAATGTTTCTCTTTTTAATGGAAAAAATAGGAGAATTTAATATTTTTTCCCTTCTGCCCAACCATGACAGCACTGTGCACCTAATTTCATTTTTGGAAACACTCTATTGTTCTCATACAAGAAGAAAATCCATTTCAGGGATGGTGTTTGAATAATAATTGGCAGCATGCCTGAAGTATTGACACTGTCTCATCAGGACTTTGTACATCTGCATGTCCATGCAATGCCTAATCTTTCTTAGCAAGTAATTGATTCTCTATAAGTTTTTTAAGTACTAACAGTTTTTACATACTCATTTTTGTGGTCATACAGATGACCTGGAGCCATGACATACCATAATTTGAAACACTGTAAAGGCTGATGATTTATATCCTAACAAATGGTGGCACAATTCATAGATGTAATGTAGGGAAACACATACTTGTTCTTCACTAGGCAGTGATGTGTAAATCAAACAGGTGAGGTGATTTTATGGGCTAAAATAGGGAGTGTTTGTTTCAGAATTTATCCTCAGGCCTTTGGGCAAGGAATTTTTAATCATTTTCCATTTTCAAACGATAGTAAATAAATTTGCTTCTGCAGTTTGATTAGCACATATCAGTACAGATTTTTCTTTTCTTTTTGAAGAGGTCAAGTCATCAGAGAGTTATCTTTGTATTACAAATGAAATGAACAGGAAGGAAGTCTCTGCACTCTGGGGAAATGTTCAGCCATCTTAGAGTTTTCTACTTTTTCTGTTACATACTTGTATAAGAGATATGTACAGCTCTGTGAGATATTGTTTGGATTTGTGGAAACAAGAAAGACTAAATCCCCAGCTGGTGTAAATCAGCCTTGCTTTACTGAAACAGTAGAGCTGTACACTTGCTTTATACCCAGACAAGCTGGGTGAAAGTAGACATTAGAAAAAGGAAGCTTAGGTGCATACAGGTATTACTTGCTATATGTATAGCAATTACCAGTAATATAATCCCAGTGGCTCCAGGGAATACATTAATATATGTTAAATTAATTAATTTTTTAAAAAGTAAAAGAAATTTCAAAATAGATAATTAAAATAAAAAAGTAATGCCATAATTCTGGACAGCAGTCACTGGAAGTACAAACCTAGTCTTCTATTTTCTTTTATATAGGACTTATTCCATAATTTAATTTAAACTTTGGTGCATGTTTATTTTAGGATAAATATGTTTAAAGGTAAAATTATACCACTTTTTTTTTTTTTAATTGAATCATACTCCTGCTTTATGTGATCCAAATCCTCTCTTGGTTGTATTGCCTAGTTTCTGTCATTTTGCCTAGTATTATTTAAGCAATACACAAATTCTCCTGCATTTGCACAAAAAAAATTCCCCAAACAAACAAAAAATTTCCAACAAAACAAACAAACAAACCTTAGAGAAATAACTAAAATCCAAAAGAAGGAGAAAAAGAGCTGTTGTCACTTGCACTTGTTTTCCAGTGAGCTATTCAGGATTAATCTCAATCCGGTCTTCATTCTTCCTACATCAGGTGGGGATTCTTGAGGGTTTATTCAGTGAATGTTGTTTGCAGGCAAAAGAAGATCATGTTTGCCTCTTTTCCAAGGTCTCATTACTCTAACCACTCCCGAGGAACATCCCTTCTCAACAAAGGATGTTTTCCAGCACAAAAAGATATCATTAACTGTGAAAGCCAGTTACACCTATCAAACAGTGTTTCCTGTTTCCCTGATCATTGCCCTACCTTTTGGACTGATGCAAGTGTTGGTTAAGTAGGGGTTTCATGTGGAGAAGAGGGGAGGGTGGCTGACACAGATACAATAAGAAAAAACAGGACACAAAAATCAAAAAATGTGTGAGCACATACATTGTGAGTTAATAGTAATAAATCTATGCAATGAACTCCATGTGTTCAAAGATGATGAAAAAATACTTTAAATATTTTTCAGCTTCCCTACAGAGTTATGCTTTTCTTATGTCAAACCTTGATCTATAGTTCTGTGGAGGAAAGAAGCATTTGCAATGTTAAAACAACCCCTTTCGCTTTAGATTTAAAACAGGATGACAGAAATATAAACATTGTATTAACCCATATTGATTTCTTTTTTCTTTTGGAGAGAGAGGAACAAAAGTAATAAGAAATCTTGACTTTAGTTTCAAAGCCAGTCCCTTCATGCTTATTCTGAAAGTTTAGTCCTTTGTGTGAAAAAGTGCCTGCTGACATTATTGAGTACATAAGTCAATGATAAATTTTCCACTGAATTGAATGGAGCCACAATTTCATCTCAAGATATCAAACCAGATTTTAAAGTATGTGGTCATTTGCTTTTTGTTTAAATATAAGTTAAAAACTTAAGAAGTGCATGGTAAACCACATATTTTCTAGATTATGCTGGGGAGCAGATTAGTGATCATAATTTGGCATTAGAATTAAACAGGAAGAAACCAAGTCATTTATCCCCTTCCTGAAATATTTTGGATCTTCCTCTGAAATTTATTTTCTCTGTGAGGGTTCAGTTACTCTGCTCCAGATTTAGATCTAGGTCTATTGTGCATAATTTCTCAGTAAATTTACAGAGAACAATTGCTTTTGTAAAAGCTCCATGTAAGATATAGATGGGACTGGATTCAGTGTGATAGCTGTTTTTTGCAGCATTCTCAGCAGAGGGCTGTGTTGGTGGAAAGCACTGCAATTCGTTCACACCCGGTCTGGCAAAAAAAAAATGAGCGTAATTTGTCATTTGGGAACTAGTATGCAAGCAAAAGAATGCTTTTATGTGACAGGCAGGTCTGCACAGGTGATGTGATCCAACCAACAGCTACGATAGAGGCTTGGCAGGTACTTCCTTTGGGGAAAGAGAAACACAAACATTTTACCTGATCACATCTGTATTCTAATGGGTAGTCCTGCCCCTCCCTGTCATCTGAGGGGGCTGAGTCAGCACCTGCCCATGTGTAACATAAAGCTGTCTCAGCACTTAGCCGAGATGTGCATTGCACCCACAGACTGGCCCAAGTGGATCCAGCAGCATAGCTGTCACAGCATACACCCCAATATTGACTCTACCAGCTCACCTGCACACAGCCAGCTGGCCAATAATCAGTGCTGCTTTTGCTGATACTTGAATTGAATTGTGTATTAGTTGTTGCAATAACATTGACTTGTTTAGGAGCACCTGTGTGAGTGCAATCCAATGGCTTTGTAGACATACTGTGAAGGAACCTCAAGTAGCCTGTATTAGGCAACTGTTAGAAAGAATCTGCCTGCTTGCTTGCTTAGAGCATTCTTGGGAGACATTTCAATTGGAATAGTGGTCCAGAAACACCATGGTAGTCACAGGTACAGATGAATACTACAGATTCACTAAAGGGTCTTGTTAGTGTTGCCACAATGATACATTCTGTTATTGCATTTTAGATACTGGTCCAGTTTTCTATCTTAGCTAAAAACATTATAACTCACTGTTAAATGGTAATAATACAGTCATTATAATTGCTAAGCTGGCTGTGTGTGCTAGAGGATGATAAGTGCTATGATAAAATAATGAGAAAATTCTACAAATTCGGGATTATGGAGATTATGTAATTGCTGTAAATGCAGAGATAGCTATTGTGAAAGATAAGGATGAATCTCTGAGGGTGTATTCTATCTAATCAAAACATTTCCCATGTGAAAAAGTAACAAAAGCAATAAGGTGATAAAAGCAACATTAAGCTATGTAAAGATGTGATATGCAGACAAAGAACCTCTTTGCAAGGGAGGTTTCCAGTTCTAAAAGACAATTATGACTGTTTGGTCCCCTCAGAGTTCATTAACAAACACATGGGAGCGCAGATTAGGGCCTGTATCTTTGTTTTCCCACTGGCATAACAGAAATAATTAATGGCACAAAAAAGATGAAAAGATGGAGTAAGAGCTCAGTATTAGTTTGTGGGACATATTCTTAGCTTTAAGCTAATTAAACTGAAACTCTGAAACGACCCTTCTGATCCTCAACAGTTGAACGTTTTCTCCTTTATGTTATTTGGAGACTATTGAATGATATCTATACCAGAGGGGAATGGAAGAATGGTGTTTTATTTTGTTTATTCCCTTAACTGAAGAACTGGCTTTTAAGACCTTCAGAATTTAGATTTTTACAGAGCTCTAAGAAGGCAAAATGATTATTTATATATATTTTTTTTCCATATCATTCTGTTCATGCTTCAGAGTTTGGACAAAATTAAGAAAAAACTCTGATTTAGATTTTTAAAATAAATTAAATGCAGCAACCTCTTAAGGTTCTGTAGTTTTAAAACACTTTGTTCTTGCTTGTTCCTTCCATTATTGTTTGTTTTTTTTCCCCATGGTTCATAAATTTCTAGTAAACCTCAGAGAAATATTCCAAGACCACAGATAATGCTTCTTAAACTAAACTCAGCCCGTAATGATTATTAATTATTTTAAGTGCTTCCTCCTTAGATTTCTTTTCCACTATTGGCAGACTGGGTTTGAGAAAAGCCAGCTAGCTGAATACCAAGGAACATTTGCAACTTTAAAACAGGGAAATCATTAGAGTTATTTCAGATATGAACAGCAATATCCATCTGTTATGCTTCATGGATTTGTCTGTGGCTTCCCACATGACATCTGATTTCAGGACCCAATGCTAAGTCCCCTATGTGAGCAGATTCACTATGGACTTTGGGAGACTTGGACTATGTTATCAAGTTCTACACCTGTTCTTACATCTGTGGATATCACAATGGCTAGAGACCATCTTTCCAGGCCTGGAAACTCGTGGAAAGCATATGAAGTTTTTCTAAAGCCTTCTTTCCATAACCAAAGGCATACCTGTGGTTTAAATCTGGGTCTTTTTCAGGAGATCTCAGTCAAGTCCTGGAGCTGAGGGCGCTGTCCTGACTCACCTAAGTGTCACACCTCAGCATCTCTCTTGAAGAAGGGCCTGTAGAGTGAAAACTTGTCTTTTTCTTACCCCTCCACGCTGTAATCTGTTGCTCTGATGAAAGGCATTAACTTCATTTACACATATTGCCTTGCCTAAATATTTAACCCATCAGGAATACAGTGATGCCAATACTTAGCTTCTGAACTTTCCCTCTTCCTTAGTCATCGTGTCTTAGTTTTGTCTGGAATGACTTTGGCTGTCCTTGGATTTTATCTGCTGAGAAACCGCCCTTTCCTAGGAGCAGCTTCTGCTCTGAACTCCACTCCATCGCCTTCTCTTTTGTTCCTTTTGTCACTCTTCTTTTTAACTTCCTTCCTAGATCTTCTTCAATAGAAAAGCTGCCTGGGGACCTGCACTAAATAGAGATGTGAAGGATCAGTGTTTCCCTCCCCTGCTAGCTGCAGCTGGCCCTGGGATATGTATGCAAATCTAGCAAGGGGTGCATTCTCCCTTCTTCCTTCCTTCTTGTTTGGGGACAGGATTTTTCCTTCTCCTTATCTGGCTGCTTTTAACTTGCATTTCACTTGTATCCTTTAATTAGCATGTTCCTTTTAGCTTGGCTGGCTTTTTCCTGTTTACAGCATCTTCACAATTGCTACCCAGCTCTACAAATCATACACTACATAAGAAGTGCTCAGTGTAAATATGTGTGTTACTGGGCTCGCTGGGAGCTTGGAGTATGAATTCTGTATTAAACATTAATAATGCAAAGAGTAACCTAGTACTGAAGGTGACTTCCTAAATGGCTTTTTGTGTTTCATGGTACTGCCATACCTGAGTAGGTATTTCCAAGAAAGAACGTCCAAGTATATCAAATGAAAAGGCATAAATTACATATATAAAATTAAATTATTCATTTTGTGAAGATCACTAAGTGGCAGAAGGTGAGAATACAGATTGTTAAAGGCATAATTTGGCTCATATTGGTTTTCATGAAGAAGAGGATAAGGGTTGTGATGTAACCCATTAGAAGACTGCAGATAAGAGCATAACAGAGAGATAGATGAAAAGAAGGAACAAGAATTAGGGTAGCACTTTCTTTCCCCTTGAGAGGAGAGCACTGTGTCCACCTGGCCAGGCCAGATGTGCAGTGTGACAGGTCTTAGCAATAAAAGAAGCATCTGCAATATTAGTTGATGTGGGGCTCAAAACATTCTTATTTAACAAGTTACAGCATCAAGCAATGTGAAATATCTTGCGTGCTGAATTTTAAATTATTTTTGGATTAAAGATGGTGTACAGGTAGGTGGCTTTATAATTCTTACATGATATATCAAGATTTTGGAGAGGTTCTAATAAAGTCTCTTTACTCTGTATGCATAAGCTAGCAAATCAGAAAACTAAATTGTATCTCTGAAAGACAGAATTCTTTTGGAAGTAAATTTGGTCTGTGATTATTTAAGTTGATAATTACTTTACTTACATAAAGTTTCCAGAAATACATTCAAAATATGAAGTGCCTTTCCACTCTGTAATACTATTACACAGATTATAGTAAATTGAATAAAAGATTAGTGTATGTACTAAGGAACACACAGAATTTAGCTCGTGTTACTTCTACAACTCAGTGTGAGTTGTATATATCATTATCAGTGTTTGCAGCGTTGAGCTGTGGCTTCCATACTTCCATACTTCCAATGCTGTCATGGCTTAGGAATGGTGTTCTCTAATTTAGTGCTCCCACTAAAACCACCCCACTGCTCAGTCCTCCTCCAACTGAAAGCACAAAAGGAAAAGGCAAAGATCATGGGTTGAACTAGAAACAATTTAACAGCAATGAAATAAAAAAAAATAAACAGTAAAAGCAACGATGTTAAGAACAAAAGGTATAAGACAAAGAAACCATTTACATGTAAAATAAAGCAGTACCAGACCATGTTGCCCACCACTTTCTCCCACTGGAAGGAATGCCCTTCTTGGAAGCCAGAGAGTCCTTTCCCCCAGCCTTGGAAATGTGAGGTGGTATTGAATTACATTAAGGTCCTGGCCAAAACTAGGGCAAGTGTTTTAGGACCTGTGTTGTAGCCATGGATGTCAAAAGAAAGAATTGAGGCTTATAGACTGAGGTAGGCTTTTGTTAGACCATCTGATATAATTGGAAAAAAGATCAAAAGTTTGCCTGTTTTTTCCTCTGACATCAATCACTCTTATGAAAGATACTATAAGATATTTTTATCATACAAACCTCTTCTTTATATTTGTCTTTCTAAGTGTAAAGGACTTGCTTTCTTATGTCAAATATGCACTTATTAATATTGGTTACTTGAGACATTGTATGTGACAAAGGTAAAGAAAATAAAGGAGCTTTGATGAATGATAAGCAGAGTTTAACCCAGGCAGACTTTCCAGGCAGTTCTTATTAGAACACACAGATCTCTGGTGAGCAGAGATTGCAGTGGAGTTGCTAAAATTGAACTAGACAATGACATGAAGAAGCACACTGAAAGGTTTAAACTGTATTTAAACTAAATACAGATTTAATTTTGAGACAATAATCAAAGGTGGAAGAGAGCTTAATGTGGGTTTTTTCTCATTCTGAAAATCATAATATTTAGGGTGATAATCCAGTCTTTTTGTGAAACACAGACTGCAACGTTTCAATTTCTTTCACTAAGGCCAATGATTTATGGCTGAATTAATTTTCAATTGATTGATTTAAGAGTGCAAATACAGAAGAATTTATCCATGTTCCACAAAACTTTTCCAGAACTGCCTCTGCTAACTTGATTATCCACTCAGTAGTTCCTTCTGCATCTTTTCCCCAAAGGCTGAGATTTTTTGGCAAAATAGATTGTGACCAATTGCTTTAAACTTTCTGTTCTTTATGTGCTTAGAATTTCTTAGCACAACGATTTTTAATTGTTTCAACCTTCACTTAAAATTCCATCTCTAACCTATCATCTATAGCAGTGTAGGTGTGAGCTGCATCTTATATGGGAAGGGAAAATAACAGTTGTGTCCTTGCTTTACTGAGCAGTCAGAAATGACATGGGAGAGCAACAGAGATGTCAGGTTTGTAGAGTTTAGCTATGATACATGTCAGCTCAGTAAATATAACTGGGCAAGAGAAGAGCAGTGAGCACTAGGCAGCATAGAGGACAGTGACTTTTCTTTATCAACATGCAGAATGGTTACGGATGCTACTGGACTGTATTTGGTTTGGTTTTTCTTTATAGCAGCCCCTATGGCACTGTGTCTTGGAATTGTGACTATAATAGTTTAAGAAACACACCCATGATTTGGCTGTTGCTAAACAGCACTGGAACAGCCCCAAGGCTCCCTCTTTATCACACTCAGCTCTCTCCAGCGAGTAGACTGGGGACTCAGGAACGCAACTGGGACATGTGACCCAAATCAGCCAAAGGAATATTCCATGCCATATAACATCTTTATCAACTAAAGAAACCCCTGGCATGGGGTAGGGGTAAGGATTGGTTATTGCAGTGTCTTTGTCTCAACATTTTCTTGCTTTTTGTCTTCCTCTTCTCTTCCTCATCCCTCTGAGGCAGTGGTGGGGAGTGAGTACTGGGTGGGTGCTTTGTTGCCAACCAGGGTGAACCCATGGCACAGCACGGTTACTGCACAGGTTAAGAGAGCACCAGGTTCTGGGGCCCCTGGTCACTCTGATCTGATTTCTCCAATAAGGATATGACTAGATGACAATTCTTAAAATCTGAGTCCTTAAAATCTGAGTCACTGAGGAACACTTTCAGGCAGTCAGAGCACCAGAAAAAGTACTGTGCAGTTAAATGTCAGTGCCTAATGCTTTAGGATATATATGTGCATGTGGTAAGTCATCCAGTTATCATCATTTATTCTTCTGACAGAGCTGAATGAAACACAGACATATTTTTTTCCAGAACAGGTGCTTTTATCAGATAGACCAATTTAATAATCATTCAATAAATAAGTACATTTTCCATTTCAACTGCCTGCAGCACTTAGAATTTCCTGTCAAGGTGATGCCACAACTGAATGCCTGTCCCCCACATTATATCTCTCACTGTATCCATGCCACCAAAATATGAAGTTTTATCTTTGTGTATCTGTTCTTCACAGGATGAAATGTCTGACCTGAGGAAGAACAGGAATAAGAAGGGCATTTTGTACTACAGCTGCCTAGCTGAGGTGTCTGGTGAAAGCCAGTCCACTAGCTGGAAGGGTTATTCCTAGTATAGGGATGAGGCTGGGAAGTCCTAGCACAATAGTTAATCGCTTAAAATTCAGATGGCAAGTGAATAGTAAAATAAAGATTTGCAGCATCATTCAGAAGATGAGAGTAATTTTATCTCCAGTTTGCAAATTTTAAACTTTTCTTTACTGATTGAGTTCTCTTGTCTTTCCTTTGTGACTATCTTGTCCAGTCAGTTAAAAGATGTTTTAAACCTGGAATTAATGCTGTAATATAGAAAGGTAGGTTTGAACTTTATCAGTCATGAACATTTCTAAAACTAGTGTTTTCCTGTGATGCTGAACAGGTAGCACCATCTGGCACTCAGCTTGAAACTTTTGTGGAGAGCAAAGACAGGATGTATGTTTATGCTGCTTTCAGTAGCTGATACTGTGGTGAGTAGAAAGTGATGGCAGAGGGGGGCCTGTTGCATTACAACTGTAGAATGGGGAATCTGTTTCTCCACTCTCCTATTGCTGAAACTGGGGAATTAGTGTTGTTTTTCTGCATCACAGTTTGCCAGACAGCCAATAGGTTTTACCTTGTCCTGTGCTGATGAGCAAACTAGCATCTTTTGGTGGCTCCTTTCAGCCTGTGCAGAGACCAAGTATAATGTTTGCCCTTCTAATGCCAACACATGGTGGGTTTGTGTGTTATAGGACAGATGTTAAAGACAGAATGACCTTAGTCATGACAGTACTGGGCATCTGCCTGTGATAGCAGATGTTGCTGTCTTCTTCCTAACTTCTTCTGGTGGCCTTAAAGACCAAGGACAAAATGATCTTTAAAGAGAGAATTTCCTTTTCAATAAAAGAAATCATTTTGTTGGGAGGTGTTTCAGACACATGAATAAGTAATGCCTTGAAAGAATATTCATTTCTTCTTATCCACTTGTTACCACCTCCAGGAAAAAAAAAAAAAAGTAGATCTGTTTGCTCAGTGATGACAATGTTTCATGATTACATTTCTATGATGTTATGAAGGGCAAGGTAATTCCTCAACTCAGTTGGTTTTGAGCAAGTAAAATTGCAAGTATTCTTTTGGGAAAACTTTTTCTTCCCATGAACTGAGAGTTTCTTTAAGCACTTAGTATTTGTTATAATTTTTCTTTTCCTCTTGGATGAAAGTATAATTGAGTTAAAATATTCTTTCACTGAAAAGTACTTCATTAACAATAGGCTTAACTGTCGTAATTTTATCTGTCACACAAGATGCTGCTACCTTGTAAAGCTACATTTAAAAAACTTGCTGTTTTCTTCCCTGGAATAATTGGAAATCACAGTTAGTTAAGCAACATTACAGAAGATTATGATTTTTACAAATAAAAAACCCCGTAAGCTAGAATTATCCACAATAGTTGAAGAAAGACCTCTGGATATCTTTTTCATGTAGAAGTGCATTTTTACATAACAGTGTTTGAGAATTTGGCATTTGTCTGTCAACCATGTAAGACAGTCTAATCAAAGTCAGTTAATTCTGGTTAACAGTTCAGACACATTTGAAACAGTAAAGTTTAGCTTGTTTAGGTTTGAACAGATTTTACGTTCCAAGGGGTTTGGCTGTGGCTTAACTCTGGGCTTATTCACTGAAAAAAACAGGGTGTGACATTAGGGCAAGTTGTAGGAAACAAGAACAAGGGCCAGAGCTTCTTGTTGTTGTTGCATCACAATCTTATGAAATGGTATTATAAGCCTCACAGGACAGGGAGAAAACAAAGAAAACTGGGATACAGAGCAGTAGAGTTGGATAAAACAGTTTCTATTAAATGCAGAGCTCTGGGTCACATAGAGGGTAAATGATTTGACTAAAGCCACAGAGGAAGTATGTTTCAAGTCAAAGGCTGGAAAATTGGAGCTTATGTTCTCAGTTATTTTTCTGCACGAATTAGTGGGCATTGCAGGCAAACAACACCTTTTTTTTTTTTCACTCATTGTCTTTATCACTCTCTTCCTATACTTGCTACATTTTGTTTTACCTTTTTTATGTAGCACTGCACAGGAAGAAAAATCCAGGAAGGCAGTAGCTGCTATATTTTTACTGATGTGCCAGAGTTTCTGAAAACCCTATTAGTATGTTATGTATTCTACATTTGGCACCACTGGAATAATGATTTTTGACTGAGTGTAGAGCCAGGGGACTGTCCTAATTTGCATTGTTACAATTTTAACTAATATAATGATATTGCTGCAGGTCATTTGCAACTTGCGTAATGTATTTGCTGAAGCAATGTCATGTAAATTAGAATTCTGAGAAGATGATTGTAAATTATTAAGTTAGCATGTCTTTAGAAGTTACTGCCCTTGAGCTGCGATGCAGTAACTGATTGTTGCATGCTCCTCTTTCATGACAGGTAAACTCTAACTAATTTAATGCTAATTTAAGTCACTATGCAGTGCTTGATTGTCTGACCATACCTTGCAATCTGTTCTTTTAAGTACTTAGATTTATTTTCTTCACTATGAAGTCTGAAGTTGCTCACAAGCTATCTAAAGTTTCTTTATCTGACAGAGTCAATATGAGGTGACACACTTGACTCAGATGTTTCAGAAAATGAATTTTGTTCAGGGATGTGTGTGTGGCACTGGAGGCTGCTGCTGGTTTTAGATTCTGTTTCAGTGCAGGTGCATGGCAGCCCACCAGCCAGAATGGTTGCTCTGGCACGGGAATTGTACACTCTGTCCTTGGTTACAGTGTGGCATCTGTATCCTCTCTAGTGCCTTTGAGTTTGCTGTGTTTACTAAAGTAAACAGCGTTAGATGGTGACATCTTTGTAACCAGTAACTAATATGGACTTTTCTTGGAAGTGTCTTAAGTTTACTGTTCCCTACTAAATGTCTCTATATAGATATAATTTTGGCATATTTTGGAAGGAAGGGCAAGGCATAAGGCAGAAGGCTCACTTAGGATTTCTTTATTCAGTCTAGTTTTACTATGTAAAACTAGGCACATAGAACACAGGCACAGTTGTTTTTGTGTCTGTCAGTGAAGTTCTTCACAGCCCTAGAGTTATCCTCAGAAGAAGGAGATTTTCAGAATTAGACAATAAACAGATATGTGCTGTTGGGGGAGCTTTTGGGACAAGACAGGCTTCCAGAAGTGCAGACTGATACAGAGTGCAGACTGATAGTCGGAAAGTGCTCAGATCCTACAATGAGTGCTGCCAAAGTAGGGCTCGAGCTAGACGGTTTATAAACCTAGACAGAGATTGTATCAGGCATATTTTAGAAAATAATTATGCACATTCTTTTGGATATGTAGAATGATGGTGAAAATTGTATCATTCATTAGGCATGTTGGTTTTAAAAAACCAAGAGATGCTGTTTGAGCCTGAGAACAGAGACATCGTATCTTTGTGAGAGATTCACAGACGCTTGATTTCATTCATCCACCCACACAGTCTGAGATAAGCATAAGAAAATTGTTCTACTTCAAGAAAGGAAGCTAACTGACTTGAAAAGCTGTCTTGGAGGTCAAGGATTTCTGTGATAAATCTTCTACATTTTTATTTGATCAATTTGCTGATGTTTCCATGCAAGATTTGGTTGGTTTTATGTTTTCATGTTCTTCGAACAGAGAATCCACATTTTGACAAATATACTGCTGTACAGTAAAAAAAGAGTGCTATCAGTGAAACTGCTGTCAGTACCAATTAATGTACTTCTTGCCATTTTCTTTCTTGTGAAAATGTTTAATTCGTTCTAACCTTACAGAGATACACATTAAAAAGAAATGAGAGTGAATGGCAAATTAGTTTGGCCTTATTTGGTAGAATATTTAACATTGCAAAGAAAGCAACCAACTTCCTCCCTAATTATATTCCATTTTTTTTGTCACTGTCTGATGGATCCTTCATTGTTATAAATTATATCAGTACCATGTGAAATCTGCTCGAACTGTGCTGATATGCACAGCTGAGGAACTAGTCTAATATTAAAAGCACCTATTGGGTCCCAGAAGTTGGATGGTCCCAATTGTTACAAGCATAGCCACAATAGCACAGGTATCTTCTATTTGTTTTTGACTTGAGAAATCAAATTAGCTCAGTAGTATGATATGCAGACTGTTTAGTATCACAATTAGAAACATTTATTGTCATTTTAGAATAATGTCTTTATGTTGTTGGGTGTGCTTTGTAGTGATGTGGCTGGTTGAGCTCCAAGTGCCTGACTCATGCCAATTTAGAATGAGACTTCAATTAAAAAAAAAAAAAAAAAAATCTTATAAATAGGAAATTCCTGGGAAAAAATCCAGAAAACTACCCAAGTCTCATAAAGGTTACTGCTTAAGTTAAATGTGCTTGAATTGTATGAGACTGTATAAAACACTCAAGATTTTGCAAGACAACATTTACTGACAAACCATTAGATAAATCTAGTTTACAGATTATCCTTAGTGTTCCTGTGAAGGATCTCCTCTTATCTGTTTTTGCTTATAATCACAGACAAGATATTGTCTGGGTAAAGCATAGTTTAGGTACCCTGTCCTATCTAACACCAACCACTATACTTTAGTTAAAATCTTACTTGTTTGAGTACAAAGTGTCTAGTCTGCTAATCTAAGTGTTTTTACATTCCTATATTCATGGCATCTTCAAAGTTGCTTTCAATTGTCTTGCAGAAAAACTGAAGAAAAGTTCTTGAAAGCAGAATGAATCATGCAAGAATTTCCATTTTTCTTGTACTTGGTGCTGTTATTGAGGCTTTTGGACTGATCCTAGAAGGGAAACCTGGTATTTCCAGTGACGCTATGATTTGCATGAAAGAATTGCCTTTTTTTCCTAAAAAACCTTGTACTTTTGGCATTATTCACAGAAGGCTATATGCAGTATGCATACCTGTAATAGCATATATGAAGGCTTCAGAGAACCAGAAACTTTTTTAAATTATTTTTGAGGTATGATGTAAACTTGAGCAAATTGGTGTAGGATCTGAAATCAAAATTTTTCTCATGGTTTTTAAAAAGTTTCATATGAATTTGAATTAAGGTTCTCTGGTTGGGGCCTTCTGTGAAAACAGAGGGAGATAAGTTGCCATTCATCCCAACCTGCTCCTCCTAAAGTGGAAAATAGAACAGATTTCATTGTGCATTTTAAATGACTCCAAGAAAAACAGTTCATAGTATTTGTCCACTGAAAATGTATAGGAGTGAACATTCTCCTAGATACATGCATTATTTTCCCACATGCATTATTTTCCTACGCACATTTATGTGTGCCATTTATATGTGTTTTGTTTCTCTCAGGAAAAAAACACCCTTTTTTCTTTCCTAAAATTCATTATACATAACTTGTATTGGAGCCAGAAACTGCACATGATTTCAATATACAGACAAGAGTGTGATTTTAGAAAATATGCTATTGATGACAAATTGTTTTTCATGTGTCACAGCAAATGTTTGATTATTGAGGGCTATTTCCTCATGAAAGAAGAGGAAGAGGCAAGACAGACTTTTAAATCTTTTCACATTTTCTTCTTTCATTGAAAGAAAATAATTTAAATTTTTCCAGAACCTGGTTTTCTTGTCACATCTGTTTACTTACTAGTTTTCTGCTAAAGCTGCTTTCTGTAGTTTTTTTGTTTGGAGTCTTCATCTGTCATAGAGGGTGGGGAGGAGGAACACAAAGTATTTGCTGCCGGGCAAATAATTATGTTTCTGTTGTGGTTATGTCTTAAGTACTGTAATCTTTTTCCATAGCAGTATTTTGCTGTGACCTGGCTCACTGAAGAAAGCAACTCATGTAGATTGGCCCTTTGCACAGCCAGCACACGGGGCTCAGGGCAGGGGCAGGGCAGGGACAGCTGGTGCCTGCCAGGCACTGACAAGAAGCTCTATCGTGTTTGTGCTCTGACAGCCTCAGGGCTTCCTGGTGACTGTCCTGGCAAGGGCACTTCCCAGGGAGCCCCCACTCTGGGGCACAAGTGACTTTCTCAGCTCACTAGGAGACAGGAGCCAAGTCAGACCTTCTTAGACCCCAAGTCAGAAGTGTTTAGAAAGTGTGAATGCTGACAGGGCACGTGAAAAAAGCACACCAGCTGAGTTGGGTTGAGCATTGAATTTGCAGCCTGATGTCTTTAGTGCTGAGTGTATTTTCTGGGTGCTTTCCTGGCCTGGAACAGTCACACATGTTTGAGGGTGTAGACATTGCACCCCCACTTGCTCCCCTTGCCTGTGGGGGCCCAGGAAAGCTGTTTCTCATGGCAGCTGCTGCCTCACTGTCAGTGCTGTGGGTGTTGAGACGCAGCATCACCCTGCCAGGGCAGGCTGCAGGTGGCAAAGGCCACACAGCAAGGGACAATGTGGGCTGCACAGTCTCTCTGTGCTCTGCCATATCACAGAGTCACAGGATAGTTAATGTTGGAAGGGACCTCTGGAGATCATCCAGTCCAACACCCCCTGCCGAGGCAGGGTCGCCTAGAGGAGGCTGTGCAGGAGCACATCTGGGTGGGGTTTGAATGTCTCCAGAGTGGGAGATTCCATGGTCTCCCTGAACAGGTTGTTCCAGTGCTCTGCCACCCTCAGCACAAAGCAGTCACTCCTCATGTTGAGGTGAAACTTGTTGTGTTTTAGTTAACATTGCTCTTCATCCTCTCACTTGGCATCATTGAAAACAAAGCCTGGCACCATCCACTTGGCACCCACCTTCAGGATATTTATATGTATTAATGAGATCCCCTCTTAGACTCTTCTTCTCTAGACTAAACAGGTCCAGCTCCTTTAGCTTGTCCAGACTCCTCATCATCTTTATGGGTCTCCTCTGGACCCTCTCCTGCTGCTTGTTGTCTCATGCTGTTTGGCTGTTCTTGTCCCCAGTACTTCAGGGGTCTCCCTTCCTGGCTTGTGGTTGAGGTTTTAAAAGCACTCTGCGACTTTATAGGTTTTGGTTTCTGAGGAGGGTTTTTTTCTGTCCCCTTTGTGTAGCCCCCTTTTGTGTTTTCTGTTTGATGAGTTTGCCATGTAATGGTCATGCAGTAATCTGCATAAGTGGAGAAAGGCAAGTGCAGGCTGAAAATGAGAAGTGCATTGGAGCTACTGCCTGATTTCACAGCATCATGCAGCCAAGACAGGAGACATGAAAAAATACATGGCCCCTTAACTGGCATAACATGAACAGCGTTGTGGCTGCAGCTGTGCTACAGCACTACACCATCAACATGTGCCACAGGGAAGTGTAAAGCCAGGAATCCTATTTCACTTGTGGATTTTATGCTTCTGTTATTTTCCAAATAACATTAAGGGTTTCTTTCTTTCTAACTCTAAACCTTTTGGATACAGTCGAAGACTTAAACAAAATTCCTTTGTATGCTAAACTGCTCATAAGGTGCTTTGTGTCCTTGGTGTTACATTCAACATTTTTATGATTCAGTTCTACATTTCCATTCTTCACAAGGGTGTTGTAACACTTAAAACTAATTAATGTCTACACACTGTTTGATGTCCTTGAACAAACAGAAACAAAAAGCTACACATATATATTAAAAAAAGTAGTATTTCTGGCCTTCTGAACTCTGGTTTCAACCTGTAGTCACAAAACTGAATTGCCAAAGGGAGAAGCAGGAAAGAAGCTTTATGAGAAGATGCAATGAGGAAAGGATAACCAGAAGTGTTACTTTTTTCTTTTCTACTGCTGATGAAATGCTCCATTATTTTACTTCCTGAATTTGAGGCAGGAAAAATAACGAAGATAGTTATTCCTATACTGAAATGATAGCAGGAGAAGAAAAGAAAATTGTCTTCCCAAAATAATAATTCTCATTCTGGTCTGGATGACAATTTCTATGTGGGGTAAAAAATAAAGAATCAATATTTTCTGAGGTTCATTGTTCCATTAATTGCTACTGTATTTGGGGAGCACTTCTTCCATCTTATCTTTGGGGTTGTGATTTACATTTAGCATCTATGTTGCAATGTAATGTAATAAACTACAATAAGATAAAAGGATTAATTTTTAAGTCAGCACACATCTTCAGACTTAACAACTGTCACAATTTTAATATTCAAGTGTGAACTTTTACTGCGTAGTTCATGGTTGGCTCATGGAGTTCAAAAATAGCAACAACAAGAATGAAAGGCCTGAGCTGATTTTAAATTAATTTTGACAGATTTATAATGTGCTATCAGGAATTCCAAAAGTAAAGACAAAAGCTGCTTTTGGAGGGTAAATTTCTTGAAAATTACTTGCTTGTTGAAATAAAGGGAATGAACCGGCTCAGATGTTTATGATTTAAATATGTAGCATTTTTATTTCTGAATGATTTTGAAATTGATAATACCTAAGCTCAGTTATTGTGCAGTTAGTTACTATGGATACTTGGTTTGCAAAATGTGTGGCTTTCCAGCTAACTTCTGCCAAAGACCATATTGTTAAATTACATCTCTTTTTTTAGACAAACACATGAAGTGTCATGAGATTATGTTCATAGTCATGCACACACATCTCCGTAGAGAAGTCTAAATAAGTAAATATCAGTGAGTTTTATTTTGCAATTCTCATTTTATTTGTCTTGGGATAGATGTGTGATTTGTATAAATAAAGCTTTTTAAATAATGGCTTTTATTTAGAAGTTGAGTCATTATTTTTTGTTTTGACTAAAACATCCTTGCTTCTATCTTCCCACAATACTGGTAATGATGCAGCTCTTCTAGAGCCTGATCAGCTTTCTTGAACTTTGATGCTATCTGGTCTTAGGGAAGTATTGTGGAACAGATAATCTTTTAGTTATGAAGACCAAGTGTTCTTCACTTGATTTCCCACTTTAACATGTTTCCACTGATAAAAGACTTCTGCATTCATTTCATTAAGTATTGTCAATTACTACTCAGTGACATATTTATTAATAAGCAGCATGTAAAGAAGTCAAACTGTTGATAAGTGCCAATTATGAAGCAAGTTAGCTGTTTGATCTTGGTTTCAAATACATCATCTCATGTAGTTTTGGGCTCTATTTTATTTCTCTTCATTAATTCAGTAATTTTATAGTGTTTGTTACTTTTTCTTCTGCTTGTTATCTTCTTTGTTAAAAATTGTGGACATGTTCTGGGATGTAGTTTGGAGAAACAGATTGAGAAGTCTAAATTTCATCCTAAGGGATAATTTTCACATATTTCGATATCTTACACAATCTGAACAACAGACTTATATGGTCCATCAAGTAGTAATAGCTCAGAAGATACTTTGATGTGGTGCTATCACAGTGAGCATAAAATGTCAAAAAGGTAATAACAGTGGAAGTTCAGTACTTCATTAATGTCAGATCTTTGCCAATGAAAAGGGGCACCTGTTTCTGCTTCACCGAGGAGGTGATGTTACTGACAGTCAGTTGAAAAACAGTTGGATTCAGTCTGGAAAGATTGGCTACAAAGGCTAGATCACAATTCAAACTTTCAAAATGTTGTACATTTTTATTAGGATTTAAAACAAACAAAAAACCCCACAGAAACCTCAAAAGACAAAACCAAACCAAAACCAGGGAAGTATTTGGTATTTGAAAGCTTGATATTTTAGATTCTTGTTATAAGACCTAAAGGTTACAATTTTACAATTTCACACAGCTGATTTGTATTTTAGATATATGGCCAAACGTGGCAAGGCATGTAAAATACTTTAAAAGTACATTTTAACTGTAACTTAAACAGGAATCAATGAAACTAATTACTCTTTTCTGTCATAACATGTAAACAAGAGAATTATTTCCATATTGGTGGAAAAAGGAATTGCTGTACTTCCTTTGTTCTCGTATGGCTCTTATACCAACAACTAAGAATGAAAACTTACCTAATGTGATTTTGTAATTTTTATTTTAAAACTTTATTGTATCATGAAAGATTTCTTAAACTGAAATATCTTGAGTTTCAGAACTACTTTATAGTTTTACCTCATTTTGTTCATGAAAGTATAAAAATTTAAAGGTAAAATTTTCATATGCAGCCAAATCAGATGAGAGGCAAGACATAAATGAAAGGAAAATGTATTCTTAAATGATCATAATGGAATACTCAATTTTAAAGATCTTAATTTGTGACAGAAGAATGTGTTTTGACATGTAGGTTTTTTGGCATGATATCTGTGTAAAAAACAATATGAACATAAGGAGGGGAGTCAATATCATAACCTGTAGGAGAAATGTAACAGTAGATTTGAATAACCTTGTGCATTGTGGTTCATATTTCTGATCCAATTTTGCACTTTCTTTAGTTCTGTGATGATTACAAGAGAGCTTTGTGGTGCAAATTTTGAGTTTTCATTTGGAGGTGGGGCAAGGGATTTAGCTAGGATCCACGAGTGTTGTTGTGACCAAAAATGATTATGTTCTTTGCTGTCACCCTGCATTTTGTCAGGTGTAATAGAAATGCCAACTGCTTCTCTTTGCATGCTGAAACCTCTGTTTGCTTGTTTTAAGTACATATAAAGATCAGGTGTGCACAAAAAGGAGAAAAAAACCCCTCAAAGTAAGGAGTATGAAAATTGTAGGTAAGGATTTGCTGAGAGTGAATCTGCATATCAGAAAAAAAAAATAGCATGAAACACTAGGAGAGTGTTGTGATTCAAAGGGGTATTTAGTAAATATTTTGTTAATCCATCACAGCCATCTCAGCCATCTTTCTCCCTTGGAATGTACAATGCAAGACCACTGTAATTTTCTCAATGAATGGAATATGTGTTGGGACTTGGAAATACAGAGGTTGTGTTTTTAAAGTTTCTAGTATCCTGAATCTAGGTTATGAAAACTGTTGACTTAAGAATTGTAACATAAAGAAAATTGAACGAAAGAATCAGCTTTCTAGGGTACACAGTGGTAATTACTTGTTTGGTCTTGCATATATAAGTGAGATGATACAACTTTTCCTGTAAAGAAACTTTCATCCTTGTCCATAGGCAAAAGTGTCCTTTTCCCATGGAAAAATGTATTGTTATGCTATGGCAGTAAATGGCACTTTGTAAATGGCAATATATCATTTGGGTCCTGGGAAAACACAAGCACTTTTGATAAATGCAAAGTTTCTGTGCCTGTCAAGGTATCTCAAGCTAGGGGGGAAAAATTGAAAAAAAATAGCATGTTATTTTAAAAAATGTTTGCTCAACTTCCAAGTTTCCCTATTCAGGCTATCTAATGACATCACATCTACTGTCCTGGTTTTAAAAAAATTGGATTTTTATTTTATTATTTAATGTTAACATGGAACATTTGCAGTGAAGAGCTTATGTCAGGAATTAAGCAAATCAAAGTTTGCAGATTTTTAATGTCAGGATTTTTTTTTTTTGTCTGAAATGTACAGCATTTTAACCACGTGGAATTAGATCACCCAATTTCAGTGCTCAGAGAAAGTCATTTCAAGTTCAATTTATGAACTTTCTTCCTACCTGATTGCTGTTTTGTGTAACTCATCTGGTGCTGCTGAAGTCACTGCTGATTTATATTAAAATAATTGCAAATTTTTTGCTCTTATTCACATTGCAAGCTTAAAAAAAATGTGAACAAAGATAAATGAATAGGGAATAGATTATTTTGTTTCAAGCTTATTTGTATAAAAGTACATCCTTCATCAATTAATAGTTGCTAAAAGCATGTTTCCGAGAAGTTGACAGATTCTATTCCTGACTGTTAGATTTAGTTCATCTTGTAGAGGTGGGGAAAGCCATGTTCATCACAGAAATGCTTTTAGGAGGTTTCTTTGCTGCTGAGTTTGTGGAAGGGCAAAGGTGAAGGAGCGGGGAGAAAATTCTTTTGCTAACACAAGTATTTCCTGTAGACAGCAATTACATACAGGTCTGTGAACTTTAGTTAGCTACCCACAAGCAATTTGAACTGTGAGCTCAATGTAGTGTTTGTATAACCTTCCTTTATTTCCAAGATATCTGGTAGGGACTTTTTAAAATTAAATACTTTTTTTCCCCCATTACAAGTGAAAGATCAAATAATGCAATTATTTGACCATTTTCTCACCAATTTACAGACCATATACCCTAAGAGAGTTCATTAAGTAGGAAGAATACATAGGAGTTCCACTTTTTTGTGACTTTTTCTGCAAGCTATGATTCTAGCTGTGCTACTTAATATCTAGCTGTTTTACAATGCTTTTCTCAACTTATTGCTAGATGTTCCTTGACTCTTGAGTTCTCTGAGCTTAATTTGGAGTAAATTGTCACATTTTTTCTGTGGCTCTTACTCAAATGGAGGTGTTGCTTAATGCTGCCTCTAAGTATTGTGTGTTTTTTAACTAAATACTAATAGTGTATAGTAACAATGCAAAAAATCTGTAAGATGGCTATGTCTAATCTGGTACAATAAATATATTGCCTCTGTGATAAAAAGTCATCAAGCACTGAAATATTCACATTTGAATGTCTCTGACCTATGTTGAACTGCTTAGTAGTTAGGTATGAGGAAATCATCTGGGTAATGGAAAGAAGTGGTATATAGTACTTTATTTCATATATTATTAGCTGAAGGAATGTAAGAGTAATTCACTAATGTTTTGCTTTTGCCTGTGTAATT
Organism: Cettia cetti; assembly: GCA_013401135.1. Classification (NCBI taxonomy): domain Eukaryota; kingdom Metazoa; phylum Chordata; class Aves; order Passeriformes; family Sylviidae; genus Cettia; species Cettia cetti. The sequence continues at coordinate 60,419 of VZUI01026703.1, read as the reverse complement.
TTCATACAAGCATCTGTAGCTGAATCTCACCCTAATAATTCGTATTATGTCTAACTTTTTTTTAAATATACCATTACAAAGCATTTAAACATCTATCTGTAACAAAATAGGCAAGACAAACACGAAGTCAGTTAATGACTCCTAGATGTCCATAATGTTTGATCCCATTCATAAACAAGCAGTGTGTTTTCAATAATAGGGCATGCAGTGGCTGTTGAAATCATGTTAATAACTCTACCCCATTTCACAGGAGTGGAGTTACCAGGAGGAAAATGAGGATGAGGAGAAGGATGTCATGCTCCAACTCCACTCCAATTAATAGTGCCAAATGCTGCAAGCATACTGTAATATAATCCATTAGTGACTTTGCAGCTCCCACTCTACAGCTCTGCTCCAGAAATAGATGCTTTTCAGTTCTGATCCAAAAAAGCAGGAATAATAATATTTACAGAGCTGGGTAAAAGGTAAAATTTCACCGAGGGGGTCTTGGTGACTTGCTGACTGTTGTCAGAGGAAAACTTGTGAAAAGGCTAAGACAGGTTGCACAAAACTTTTAATGGGAATCCTACAAAAATTCAGGATATTTTGTTTTATACTAACGGTGCAATAAATTTGCATGTTTCAACCTTTACCTTTCCAAATCCAGGTTTGTAACTACATGTTGCACATGCATTAAAAAAAAAAAAAAGGGTTTCATAGCAAACATAATGTTTGTCCTAATAATGATGGCTTTGAAATTCTTAGTAATCAAATATATTTAGCTGCATAGCTAGATATTTTTATTTGAAAGATTGGAGAAGTATGTGTGGGATTAAGGAGAGAGGAGGTAATTTGCCATGACCTATTTTCATTCCATTTCAATCAAAATTGCACCACTTAGCTGAGTGCTATAAAGGGATGCCTGAAGCACACTTGCACTAAATTATCTGCTAATGTCAGGCCAGATTTCTGGTCCCCTGTCTTGTAGGTGGTGACAGCCTATCTGCAAGGGTTCTGTGTTCTGCACACTCATCAGAAAACTTCATGTGCTAGGATAGCAAAAAAGGCCTGAAATATTGTTAGTTGATGTGAAGGAAGATGTCCAAAGGCTTAAGATGAAGAATTAAGAAAGCAATTGGAAATGCATATCTTTGTTGTAACTAGCTCTGAAGTAATGATAGTCTTGTATTCAACCAAAATGTTGATGCTTTGGCACAAGAGATTAATAGGAAGTCTTTGAAGTAAAATTAAATACTTGTGAATTCAGTCAAGGTGTTAAACAAATTCTTCAAATTTCATGGTTTTGCAGCATACTTTGGCTTCTGACCAAATATCATAAACAGTCAACTACTTGGGTCCTTCACTTAGTCTGAAAATCTAAATAAGGAAACTTTCCCTAAGTTCTTCTAATATGTTTTGATTTCTGCATGGAAGCATTTGGACAATACTCATGGTGTGGTTCTTGGGGATTGTCCTGTGCAGGGCCAGGACTTTGAGTTAATGATCTTTGTGGGTCGCTTCCAGCTCAACTTATTTTGTGATTCTGTCACAACTCTGAAGAAGCTTCTTTTTCCCCTTCACCTATTTTCTTTTTTCTGATTCTGTCATCTCATTTTATTTCCTGTGGCTCCCATGGAAGCCAGTAAGTGTGTCCTGAGTTTGCAATGCAATGTAGAATTGGATTCTAAGTTCCTGTTATGGTGTATAGACATGTAAGTATGTATATATAAGGCACAAAGCTCTAGTTTTCAAATGTCCCTGGTTACAGGGCTCCTTTCAGCACGGTGTTCAGGTAGCAAATGCCTTCCCACCATGGACAGAGCTGAGATTTCAGAGCAAGAAGCTCTGAGTAGAGAGCCTGAATGTCCTGGGCTGTAGGCACAAGCAGTTGAGTGAAGTACACCCAAAACAGGAGCTTGACAGGTCTGTCACTGCTGTGGCATACTGTGCATTACAGTTCAGCACTGTTGCTGAGTGCTCTGTGTGCCAAATGAAGTCATTAGCAGATTTGAGATCTATCAACCATCTGTGCCTGTTATCTGTTCATCCTCAAGAGGGAAAGAGCTATCAGTGCAGAACTGTAGTGGGATGTGGTAGTTCTGGAAGGTCTCTGGGGTATGGCTTGGTCATTTGAGGTAATGTGACCCTCACATAGCATTTACTGCTCACCCCTTCCTCCTGGGAAAAATGTTTGAGTCTCTTGAGAAGCCTATTAACGGGAGAACTCATTGCAGTATCTTTTGTTAAATAGTTGGCCATGGCCAGTGATAACCAGGCAGCTTTGGTGTGAATGAGAAACTTAATAATCCATGAAAGGGCTTTTTTTAAAAGTATATATTTTTAATTTATGTTACATTGGGTTAATAAATAGGGGGGGAAAGGGGTTATTATGGCTTTCTTCCTGGTGGTGGATTAGAATACACCAGCTGCAACACACCATTTACAGAGATGGCAGGAGTCATTGTATATCAGAGCTGAAAATTATATTGACCCTATCAGTGCAATATACCTTTTGGAAGTCCTTGGGGGGGTTTCTTACATGTGTTATAAGAGCTGCCTCACTTTGTTGCGGTAACAGGAACACGTGGAGGCAAAATGATTGATTATTAGCCCTGGTGTTTGTAATTTGATCAGTGCAGTAAGTGTTAGCCAATAATTATTTGTTTTCTTTCCCTTACACCCTTATTGATGTGTTTCATTGTCTGAGTGTCTAAAATTCCAAATCTGGAATGTCCTGCCATCAAGTCTAACTCTGCTTTATTTAACCCAAAGGCAAACCCTCAGCATAAAGCTGTAGTAATGAGGTCTGAACTGAGAGCAAATTGAACTCCTTATGTTGCAAAATTGAAGTCTCCGTGCTCTGTCAAATGCAAACACCAAAATAAATTGTGACTCTCCACTAGACTGTGAGTCTGGCACTGACAGAGCTTGCTCAGACAGTAGCTTTAGACATCTTGAGAACAGTGACCTCTTTACAGGGTAAATTTACAGAGGTTTTTATTAGTCACTCAGAGAGGAAATCAGATTTCACAGGTTGCAATAATTTTTGTTTGGTGATAAGGTATTCCTGAGAGTACTGGCCAGTCAGTAAAGTTGGTTTACTCATTGCATGTTTGCCATATCTTCTACTTGTGTTACCTTACTGGGTACAGGGTATTTCTCTAAAATACGTGCAGCCTCAAAAGAACAAATCTTTTTATTTATTCAGTCAGTTTATGTAATATTGTTGGTTGTTTCAAATTTCAAAATCCCTTTAAATAAACTTGCAGGATTTATTGCCATGGACCCAACTCAAACACTCTGAAGTGATTCTATAAACTGTTAGTTTATAGACTGGAGTTCTGTGGCCAAACAGGCTGTGAAGATAAACCTTGACAACTCTAGAAAATTTCAAAGTTTTGCATTTTGGAGGCTTGAAAAGTTTGTGACTCTCCCCTGAGAATTTTCCCTTGGTTCTCATGCTGGGAGATGTTTTTTCAGCAACTTTAGAAATAGCAAGGAATTTGTCTTTGCACTTTGAAGTTCTGAAATATGTGACATTTTTTTTATTTGTGGTATAACAAACTCTGTGAGTACTTGGTTCTGTTTCTGTATGTGGATATGCTGTCTTAGTGCTTTGTAGCTGGATAGAGAAGAATTTTTAAAGGATTCAGAAGGGGAAAGCACAAATTAAATTACTGAGATAAATGATTCTGCAGGAGTTAAGATGACAAGGGGCATACCTTTTTATGGGAGAATGCTGTTATTGAAGCACTCCATTGCTGAGAATTGTTTATTTTTTATTTTTGAATCTGTGATCACACAGAATCAGAACCTGGTTGTAGTATAAGGAAAAAGGTAGGTCAGTTAAGACAGAAAAAAAGCACAAGATAACCATGAAACTTGGAAGAAATTCTGTGATGTATGAGAAAATGTTTCTTTTGCCTTGGTTTTATGTGTTTGGGGTTTTTTCCCCTAGAAATGGAGTTACTTAATTTCCAGTCCCAGTAGGTTTTGATCTGTAAGCAATTGCCTCAGAAACGAGCAGCATAATCATGCTCTCCTGCAGAAATGTTGGATACTCCAGATTCGGTTGTTATATGAGGTGCATCTGTGAATTTTGGGAAGCTAGGAAAACTGATTTTTCTTCTAAAGAAAAGGCCATCTTCATTTTGTTCCTTGGAAGTTGTGGTCTAAAACACCAACTCTTGTTTTGAAATCTAATAGCTCCCCTTGATAGAACAGATCTTTAACTCAGACTTAAAACATCTTAAAAGTTTATGTAAATAGAAATGTAGAAGTGATCCAGTAGATTTTTAGAAACTTTGTAACAAATCTAAAAGAGAACAAAAAAGCAACCACATAGTAACAATGAGTATTTCATATTTTATATCATTGTAGGCTGCTAACTGTCTATGAAGGATTGTCATTACATCAGAATTTCTCACACTGTAAATGGTGAGCTCTTCCTCCTCTCTCCACTCCAATCTCCAAGTTCCTCTCTCTCTCCACTTGCTGAGCACAGAAAGCAGCCATGACTACGGTTACTGTTTGTGGTACACGTTGTATGTGCATCACTGTTGTTTTTTTCCACTCCTGAGTTTAGAAGGGGGGAAAGGTTGTCTTCTCAGCGGTTAAACAAACCTCAGAGCACCTGACACTTCCTACGCCACTGGCAGGATTGTGCACTGAATCATATAGCTCAGAATTCATGGGACGAGTTTGACTTCTGCCTGTGTTTGTGTATTAAATACCTTTTTAGATTTGGCTCTGTACACTTCAGATTCCCGGTATATTTGAAACTGTAAATAATTAGAAACTAGATGTCATTTCATTACCTCATTGGATATTGAGGTGCACCTGTATACTGTGAAAATGTCTAAGAGAGGTTAAAAAGTGCTTCACAGTGAACTATTATTAAAAATGGCTTTTTATGTCTGAATCTCAGCATATTCATTCATCTCAAATTTTTATTTGCATGTATCCTCGTATAAAAATCAAGGCAAGTTTCAAAAAGGAGGAAGTTAAACTATTGTGACTTCCGTGTGGATAATTTTCACATAATATAATAAAAAACTTTAATAGAAAATGATTAAACAGTCTCTATAACTCTACTGTGATCAAAATTCATTATTATTAATATAAATATGTATGATAACAATAAGAGGTTTCCAAGAAAGAGGAGTTTGTCTCTAGGAGATGCTTGACCTCTGCTACTTTATGATCTGTTAGAGAGAGCTAAGGCTCACTTTCTATTTTACCTGAAAGGCATTATTTTTTTCAAAAAATACCAAAATCAAGTCAATATTTTTAGAACCAGGATAATTGCCATTTGAAATGGACTAATCTTTGCTCAGAAGTTGTCTGGCACTTTATACCCAATGTCAGCAGGAAAGAAATAATTAAGATGTATGATTTTGGTAATTGATAGGGAACATTTGAATGGGTTACATAAATAATAGACTAATCAAAGTATTGTTTAGCAGTTTACAAAAACATATGCCCTACTGCATGTACATTTATTTAAATTAATGTTGCTGTCAGAATTTATGAGAAATTTTGAAAGAGGATTTCATTTTCACCCTCTGGTTAATGCTCTCATAAATAATAATTTGTCAATTTAAAGGATAAGTTATATTATTAATTTAAATTATTCAGCATACCTCTTTAAAACATAGGTGTGCATTTGCTGTTCTGGACAATTACTCTGTGGATAAAACTGCAACTTTCAATGTATGTCAAATCCTACTCTTAACTCATTTTCTGTTCTAACGAGAATTAATGATATTAATAATCTAATGCTATGCAGGAGAGGCCTGGGACTTTTCTTGTATATGCAGTATCATGCAGTATTTTTCTGAAGAAGATATTAATATTATTAATACCTTGTTGATAGCTGACCAACATATCTAAAAAATAAATGTGAAAAAAACCCAAACCAGCTCTTCCCCAAAAATCAAATACTTAAAAAATACATTCACAATTGAGTTCTGTTTTTTCATGTAAGCACATGAAAGTTGTACTTGTTAATAATTTATTACATGTTCATATATCTTGAACACCAAAAAAGCTCAGTCTGATAGTTTGGGATAGGACTAAACCTGCTTACTAAATTTCAGACTAAATCTGAAAGAATCTTTCATTTCTCCCCATCCTTTTCTAAAACCACTTTAATTTTGTATGATTGTATGAAGGAAGAATACATTTACAATCTGAATATTTGAAATTAAAGAAAAGGTTGTATTTCTCTTGGATGGCAATTTGAACATGCTTTTTTGTAAGGTCTTCTACATGCAAATCAAACTACCCATAATGTGAAAGATACATTATTGCAGTCTTTGCATTTATTTGTGCCCATATCAGATTGCCAAAACTGCGGCTGCTATTTCCTTCCAAACAGTCCCATGTACATTCTTTGCGTTCCACTGCTACTCATTAAAAGGTGCTGTGACAGCCTGGCATCAGCAGAGTCCCCACATGGAAACAGCCACTCTTTTCATCAGTAGTCATTGTCATCTGTTAGGTTGTTTCTGGGCTGAGCTTCTCAGGCTCTGTGTAGGGTGGCTTCTTTTTCTTCTCTGGGCAGGGAAGTAGGGCCCCTGCATGTGTTTAACCCCACATTTTTTCAGGATACTAATATTTCTGCTTTTAATTGACAGCAGTTTTACAGGAGAGTGTGTCCCAGATGTGATTGCTCTAAAATGAAAGAGCACCAGTGTTGGGCTTGAATGTTTCCCATCTAATTACCATTTGCCCCTTCATTTTATTTTGGAAGGGTTTTTTCACTTAAGTATGGGGTTTCCAAATGATTCTGGTAATCCTGGACTTTTCCTTTGTTTTTACAGGTGACCTGTAACTGTTTCACCATCAGTAATGGAGAGATGCAGGATGTTGGTGTTGGCCTCTATCCCAGGTACTGTGGACACTGTTTCATTCACAGGCAAAATCTATGCCAGTTTTTTCTCCTTTTTTCCAAGGTAGCTGTAAGGACCATCAAAGCAGCTGGTAACGTGTCTAAATGAGAAACTGGGAAATGAAAATAAATTAAAGGACAGTAAAAAAATATGATCTAGTTGAAAACAGTCTTAATGGTCCTGATTACAGCATTTAAAATGTTTGAATAGTTTACATCCTTATATTTTATTTTTATGGAGGTGATAGTCTTAGTAAGAATAAATGCTGACATCAAGAATCTGCAACGGACTATTTAAGGGAAGGAAACCTGTTCAGTGATGCTTTGGAACACAGATATTTTGCAGCTGAGAGCCATCAGAACTAGTAATTGAAAGGAAAAGGTTGATATATTTATAAGTAAATTACTGTAACAAAGAGCCCAGTAAGGTGAAAAGATAAGTCCCTTACGAGATAGATATTAATATTACAATTTATTATTATTATTTCTTATTTGTATTAGGCAAGAAGTATGTACCAATGAAGGTTTTATCTTCATGGAATTAATAACCTGTAATCATAAATATGGAAAATTAGTATTTAGTTTAAAAGTATGTTTTACCATCTAATTTTTTTGTTAATGCGTGGTTGAATTATGTTTGTCAGTACCCCAGTGGGCCTGTCACTGTTGTTTCTTTTCCTTCTAATATCACATGTAAGATTTGACTAAGGACTCTTAATATCTTGAGGTCTGCCTTGTAGTAAAGATGAGGAAAAAGTGATTAGGAGGATATGGGAATTAGTGTCATGAAAAGTGCAAAACAGTCATTTGATTCCATAATGGAATGAAAACAATACTTGAGAAAAATGAAATATTTTTTTGAGCACTATTATTTGGGAAATGTTTTGTTTTGGTTGAAAAAAAGCTCTTATCTGTGAGGAAGGTATCTGTCTATGTTCAATGATAATGCACTGCCAAGGGATGTAAGAGACTTTTTCCCAGGTCACTTCAGAGCAGTTTGAGTTTTCTTATAGCAAAAAAGCTGGGAAAATTGAGAACTTAAAATCTGTGATTTATGAGTCTTGGGCAAATGTCCTTCCAGATGAATTCATATGCTTCCAGAAGAAATTGTCATCAAACCTACTAGCGTCTCCATGAGATGAAATTTAATTAAAAGTTCTTTATTAAGCCTTATTAAGAGGTTGTGTATTGTTGTATGGCTTGAAAACTTCAGCATCACAATATACCTTAAAATAAGTAAAACCCTGTGGTCCTGCTGTGCATCACATTGCGAGCAGCTTTGAGAGTGTGCCCAGTGATCTCACAATAAGTGTAATGGATACTCTCCCAGTGACTTCTTGAGGAGATTAACCACAGATTTTTTTATTAGGCCAGAAGGGATAACAAAATAATAGGGCTCCTGTTGATACCTCCTTTAAGAGTCAAAAAACTAAATAAGCATGGTTTGGTTCAGGATTCTGAAGCTCGGCAACATCCTCTATTTTACCAACAACAGTTGGGATTTTGAGTTGCTGAATCAGACAAGGACAAGGAGAGAATAGAAATTCAGCCAGGAGCTGGATAAGCCAAAAATTCTTTTTCCAAGCTGATAATGCCAGAATTCTTATTTTGATGGGTCATTCCCATAGGGAAAGAACCATCAACCCCACTTCTGCTACGGCAGAAATGTTTGCCTGCCAAAGTCAGTTGTTTCTCAGCTAAGGAAACACGTGATTCAAAAGTATATAGCAGATGTTGTTAGCAGCCTCCTTCAGAGAGAGGGAAGGGTGTGTTGGTGCAGTGTTTCTGTCTCTTGGGGGTGCCAGCAGCTCCCTAATGAGCTGCGCTGCCTCAGCTGTCACATGCCGCAAGAGCAGAGGCTGGGCCAAAATATGCATAAAACAGAGGAAATGGCCATGTTTCTTCTTTCAACTCCTCTATACACTGACTTCTTTAGCTTTGGGACATAGTATACTCCATTTTTTCCTGATATGAAATTCAGGCTGATTGTTGGCCCCTTTGAGCTGTGCTTGCAATGACAATCAGGTAATCTATAAGGTTAGAGCAGAAGCAGCAGAAGCAGCAGAAATTTAACTCAGTCCCTCCTGCTCTGAACTGTCCAGGTTACCTCGTTCCCCACTGGTCCTGTCCCTTGAATCAGGGCTCTCGGAGAGGCACAGGAGGCCATTGCCTTCCTCCTGCCCTGAATACACAAAAGGCAGAAACACAGGAAGAGATCCCGGCATGGCTCCTATTACCAATGAATATAAGTCTTCTAAGCAGTAATTTTCCTCCCCTAACCAAGAGCAGCTGATTTAACAGGGAATTTATTTGTTTCATGACTTAATTGCTTGATACTTCAGATGTAATCATGTTAGCTGCTTTCAAATGATTAAAGGCAAATGGCAGTGGAGACTTCTCTGTTAAGTTTTTTTTTCTTTCTTTCCCCCTCTACCACCCCTCACAGCATGTCTTTACTGAACCACAGCTGTGACCCAAACTGCGTGATCGTTTTTGAAGGATACCAGCTTTTACTTCACTCTGTCCGAGAGATCCAGATTGGTGAAGAGGTAATTAACTTGTCCTCCCTTCCATCACAGACACCTGCAAAAACGACATCTCCCTAAATAAATTCCAGACTGCTGGGCCACCAGCTTAATATTTTGATGATATATTGATGCCACTTTCTAGCACATAGCTATCAGGGGGAAAATGATAAATAGAATCATCTCTTCACACTGCCTGAGCCCCATAATCATTACTTCTCATAAATCACTAGCAGTCTTGATAAATTCCTGTTCCTCCTTTCCTCCTCTAGGCACTTCATTTTGTTTGTATTTGAGTGTCTTTGCCTTGACGGGAACACTTACAGTATTTCTGAGTGGAATGCAGTGTTCCCTGAATCTTTGCAACAATAGTATTTGTCAGGCGGCAACCACGCCGCCTGACATGTTGTAGTAAACAGTGAAAGCAGCAAAACATGGTTTGTTTTCTTGTCCATTTCACTAGGAAAGGGTTCAAAATGCCCTTTTCAAGAGATTTCTGATTTGAGCTAAGGTGTTTCCTACTTTGTTTTTACAACAGCACATGTATTAATTTGAAAATAAGCATTTGTGGCTAGAAATCAAAATAAATGTGCTTTGCAGCAATGCAGTACTGAATTTGCTTAATAAGACCTGAGAAGAAATGTGTGCATATATGTAACTTCAGATGCACCAATGACCTACACAGTCCTAGCTGTTGGTCATTTCAAAATCATAACCTAATGTAAATATGGTTCACACCTGTTCTTAAAACTCTGGCAATATGAAGACCATACATATTTTGAATAAGACATGGTATTTTTTACCTCCCTATGGCATTTCTTCTTTTTTTAATGTATTTTTCCCTCAAAGATAGTAGGGCAACAAAGTAAGTAAATAGTAGAAAATTTTATTTAGGCCATCAAAATAAGTGGTAGAATATCTTTTTCAGCAAAACATTGTTAAGAACCAACAGAAATGGTTTTGCATATTTAACTTTTTGCCAAGAGAAATCTTTCAGGACGTTTGTTTGTGGAGCTATTAATTGTAGACATCTTTCAGTCCAGCATTCTTGTTTAAGTGTTATAGACACCTTCTTTCTATTTTATCCATAAACCATAATTTTCCTCTTGGCTTCCCAGTTCACTATGATGGGTTGCTATTTAAAAATACAGTAGATTTTAATGTCTTACCAGGAAGAAAATGGGACTAAGGCTTAAAAGACAAAGTAAAGCTACAAACTCAGTATTGTTAGATCTGGTATAGGAAGAGAAATAAAATTTTTGTGAGGGTATGTGCGAGTCAACAGTTTAATGTTACTGTCGATACCTATTTACTTTTCCTTATACACAACTTCTACTACATTTCGCTTTGTGTTCTGCATGATGACTTTGGTAAACTTTCCACACTGCCTTACTGCTTGCCTGCAGCAGGGTGAGCTCAGTTTTAGTAATAGCCAGGTATTGAATTTAAAAACATATGTACGTGAAACTGTATAATCTGTTGTGAGCTGAGTTTTAACATGCATTACTGATGTCATGATCTTAGCTACTGGGAGAGAAGATACATGTTAAGGAGGAAACTGATTGGGTTTTCTGAATAAATTGGGTCCTCTGAGATGGTAAGATGTGAGGCAACAAGAAAATTAAAATCACTAGTAATTTTCTCTTATCCTGTTCAAACTTACACTAGATGCAGACAGACTGAGATCCTCTGTAAAATAATTAGTAGAAAATAAGATTTATCAGAAATAAGAAGCTAAGGAGCAAGTAAGCTCAGATTAGTAGAAGAGGACTATGGCTGTTGCATCCATACAGGGACATATGTTTGCACATTTGTAGTGCCTTCTCTCAGAGCACACTACAGCAGTTTACTCATGCTAAATTAAGGAGTTGTTGACCACCTATAATTGCAGGGAAAACGGAGACATGGGGAGCTGGGATGACTGTCTGTTGTGGTCATCTCAGCATTCTGAACTTTGTTTCCAGCATCTCAGAACTAATTATAACAACTTTTTGCTCTTCAAGATAATTGCAGAACTACAGAATATTTAGAGTTGGAAGGGACCTCAGAGATCATCTTGTTCCCTGCTGTGGGCAGAGACACCTTTTACTAGACCAGGTTGCTCAGATCTCCATCCAGCTCAGCTTTGAACTCTGCTAGGGATGGAGCCTCCACAGCTTCTCTGTAATGCTGACTATTACAATTTTTGTAACTTTGACTATTACAGTTTTTATAACTTCAGGTGATGTTAATTCAACAGCGTACAAAGATTTCCTTTACTAGCAGTTCTTCGCAAAAATGAAATTTTAGTGTTGCAAAGAAAGTTGAGATATGGGGAAGGATTATAAAAAAGCAGAAATTATTCATCTAGAGATCACGAGGACTCCTTTACTGATAAGGTAGCCTATCAGCTAGTTTTTTCAGAAAGACAAGCAGCCTATTCTGAAGAGGTCTTCATCACTTCCCTACCCTTAAGGAACCACTTCAAACAGCATCAAGATGTGTGTTATAATTTCAATTGACTTTTTGTTAGTTGCTGAGCCTACTTGGTGTTTTGCAGGCAGACATGAGATGATTTCACCTCCTTTCCAATCAAAACTTGTATGGCTTCAAATCAATTAGTCTTTCTGGGAGACAGAATGGATTAGCTGAGGTGCAGTTCTGCTCCAAAATGGGTGCTTTGCTTCTCACCAGCTTCAGAGTTCAGTTAGAGCAAATTTGTATCTTTCTTCAGAATATCACATAACTGACTGTACCTTACAGAACAAGAAGGTTTTTTAAATTAATACTGAAAACAAAGAACGATTTTAGATGATGAGAAAATAAATCTATTTTCATGATAGGTTTCAGTCAAGTTATATAATGTTTCTGTTACTGTAATTCTGTGAGAATTTTTGTATCTGTGTATGCTTGACACATTTTGTCCCATTAAAGTTTTTATAGACAAATTTTTCCTTGAATTAGAAGGCATTTTGATCTTAAATGCCAAAACAAATAGAGTGCAGACTATTAAACACTTCTATAACTCTGTCTCAGGAACAGATTTCTGTACACAACCCTCCCTAAGGTCCTGAGACCCATGATTGCAAAACGAAGAAGATTCCCTTTTTTGTCCCTGCTGTTTGCATTGAAATACTTGACTTTGAATTCTTACAGAATTTCTTTCTAGAAATTTTGTGGCTTGTATTCTGTTACGAAAAAAGAAAAAAAAAAAGAAACAACAAAAAAACAAAACAACAACAAAACCCCACATAAATTAAGTCCATTGCATAGTGGCAGTACTGGAAAATTGTGTCCATCTCAGTTGGCAGATGAGGAACATGAGAAACTAACCACCATATCCATGATTAAAGAATTTCTGTGTCAGAGCAAGAAGCAGTGATGTATTTCTAAGGAGAAAGTCTTATGAGTCAATAAGTCTCAGGGCTGTTAAATAATTCCTTGCCTTCATAAATGTTTTTTTTAATATATATTCTCCAGTTCAAGGGGAAAAAGATTTACTGCATTCTTTATAAACAATGCAATAAAGAGGCAAGCTTTGGTCAGTTGAAGTAATGTTTTAATTAGTAGCATACATCCCACATGCAAATACCATTAAGACAACCTTTGACAAATGGGCATATTTTCTAAATATGTACAAGCTAAATGAGCTTTGCATCTAATGAAGTGATCCAAAATTAAAGCAAGGGTTGGAGGGAGACTTGTATACAGAAATTTTGTGTTTAAACAATTAAATGATTAGTATAGGCCCAGTCATTGTTAGGTTGATCATATTTCAAAATATTCCAATTATGTTTTGCCACTCAGTCTGCCAGCCACAAACATTTTTTCACTTATGGATTTCTGCTGTCAGGGCTGGGATTTGAACATGGGCAAGAGAGATCCTAAGTTGTTAAAATGCTAAAAGGAGAGATCGATGTGATGAAGCCTCTTCTCTTTCTGTCCAGTTGTATGTTTTAAACCAGAGCATGTTGTTATGAGTCTGTTCATATCCACAACTATTTGATAACCTCTGAAAAAGAAGTGTCTTCTTCGAAACTTCTTCCTAACCCCAAGGTTTCTGCAACATATACGAAAAAAAGGGGGAAAAAAGCCAAAGAGAGAAAGGGATGAGGTGTGTATGCTGGGTAGGTAAGGTATATTTGATGTTGGCTCTGTGTTTGTTTTGCAGTATTAAAACTGAACCCTGCCTAGAGATGGTTTTAACAGTAATGACAGTGTTTAAACCATTGTCTTAAATATTTTGGCAAAGAATTGACTAATCTCACATGAAGTATTTTCCCCAGAAGATTCCTACTTTCTTGCACTGTGTCTGAAGATTAAATCCTTTTTACTGCTGGATGCCACCTGAACCTAAAGCCCAGACATGAGTCAAAACCAGAGATGTTTATGCAGAGAACAAGAGACAGGGAACAGCCAGTGTGTGGAATGATTTTGACAGAAAACACTTGTGAGTTGTAAGGAGACATGAATATCAGGAGGTTTTTGATGGGAGAGGGAAATTTGGTTTGGAATGTCTGAAGAATGAGGTTAGGACTGCAGTTTGGATGGAAAATGCTTTGTGGGAAGGAAGGGAGACAGATCTTTCTTACCACACCAAGGAGGATGCAGATTAGCACCAGCTGGGGAAAGAAGTGAAGACAAAGTTGTTGCGGTCACTGAAGATGTTTGAGAAATCAGAGTAGGGTAACAAGGACTTAACTTGGGAAAGCAAGTGAACACAACGGGGAAAGATGTAAGATAAGGCTGAAGGACAGATCTGAGACTGGCACAAGGATGAAATCGTCCCGTTGTACCAAAAATGGCTGTGTAAGGAGCTAGAATTTATGGCTAGAAAACAGGTTTTGATAATCAGATGTTGAGAATAAGACAGGAAAATGATACTCATGTTGGAGGATAGAGAAGAGAAGGAATAAGAGGGACATTTGAGATAATGGGGCAGAAGAGACAAAGCTTGGAAGAAAAGGATGGAAAATAAACAACACAATTTCCATTTATTCACTGCAGAAAGATCAGAGGGAAGCCTGTGGCTTCCATGTAACATATTAGTCCAGACTGTTCTGCTGTAAGCCAGTAGTGGTGAAACTGTCTCAGACATGCACAAGCTGGGACAGAACAACATTATATAGGATTCTAAACCTAACAAAGTTCTCACACTTTCTAACTTTTGATTAATTGTAGAATTTTAATTTGTCTCTTCCATTAATTATACAATTAATCTTCAATTATGAGGCTATATTTATTTTAAATGCTTGACTTTACCATCTCAGTAGACTTCTTTTAACACAGTCCTCCTTCAACATGTAATCAAATTACACTGTAATAATAAATGAAAAAAAAATGCAGGCATTGTTTTAGTTGCTTGTTAATTGCTCATTCCATTAGAATGCTCACTAATTTGCAAAATGCAGGTTCTGACAATGGATTTCATAGTCATTACTAAAATTGGTTAGGTTTTCCTGTAATTTCCTTGAATGGACTCTCATGATTTAACTGAAAACCATGTGAAAATTCTCCCAATTAATTGAAGTGTCTAGGCTCAGGATGAAATAATGTGACCTGATTTTTTTTGGCTCTGACCTCTCTGGAGTGTTTCAAAGTGTGTTGGGCGTACAGCGTAATCACTCAATAGCATGAGCGAGTGTATGCTGGTCTGAACTGAGATGGTTTTTTGTTATATTATTTTCCTTATCATTAGTTTGTGCCTGTGCAACACTTTAAACATTTCAAGAACTCTACAAATGGTTAGTCCTGTAAAATTCTTTCAGGCAGGCATCAAAGTGAACAAACTACAGACTTCTCTGCAGTTTACTGGAATTCACTCTGTACAGTATAAGAAGTTGAAAATAGCACAAGTGTAGGCACAAATTTTCTTTCATCATTTTAATAAATCTTCTTGTCAATAGTTTCAACAACTTAAACTGCAATGCTTTTTTGCTTCCTTGGTCACAAGGGAAACATCAGATACTGAAAATGGGTATGGCATAAGAGGAATTGTCCTCAGGCTCAAGCATATGTTTGCAAGAAAGTAGGGGCTTCCCTAAGAAAAAAAATTTGGAGATAGTTGGATATTTTATAACAGCAGTGGTAAATACACACTTATGCTCTGGAGCGAGACAGAAAATGAGATTTCATGCACAAGGAATTCAGATATTTTACGCAGAGTTTCTTTGTTATCTTTTCTTACTCTCCTTTCTTCTTTTGTTTTTCTTCCAAATTAGTATTAAAGTTAAAATATTGATAATTTGGGGTGGAATTAATAATTCCAAACAATATTGATCCTGAAATGTGAAAAAGTATTCTTCCATGAAAGTTTTTTTCTCTTTTTATTCACCTTCTGTAAAAGTAGCCAGTTTCTTCTAGAAAATAATCTGTTAGCATTTTATTTTGTTTAAATGTTGTATCCAAAAAATGTTGCCTCTGTGAATACATACACAGAATATGGATTTTCTAGCAAAAATAACTCTTTTTTTTTTTTTAATGTACTGCATACAGCTCACCATCAGCTATGTTGAGTCACTGATGCCTACCAGGGAACGCCAAAAGCAGCTGGCACGTCAGTATTGCTTTGAATGTGATTGTCTTCTCTGCCAGAATCAAGAGAAGGTAGGTCTAGAGAAGAAATTCCTTTCCAGTGAAACAGAATTTTCCAAGGCCTGTCAGCAGCTTTCCTTCCTTATTGTAACCCTTATCTTTTGCTACTAATTGAATGACCAGAGTAGGGGAGGGCCTCTGCCCTCATTGTGGTGTTTGTTGCAATGAAAGACAACTCTGAATGAAGGAAAAGCAAGAAATGTTGGCATTTTTCTATTCAAAAGAATAATATTGGAACTTCAACTGAAGCCATTTGTCTGATGCTACAGGAGGATTGTGCTTATCCTCAAAATAATGTTGATTTTGCCAAACACCTGCAATAGTAATTTTCAAGAACTACCGAGCTTGTTCA
Organism: Cettia cetti; assembly: GCA_013401135.1. Lineage (NCBI taxonomy): Eukaryota > Metazoa > Chordata > Aves > Passeriformes > Sylviidae > Cettia > Cettia cetti. The sequence continues at coordinate 44,098 of VZUI01026703.1, read as the reverse complement.
ACAGTTGTTAGCAAGAATGCTGAACATGATTGGGTGACTTTGTAGTTTTTATGCTCACTTACATCACAAGTTCTTGGAGTAGCAGGTCAGTGCTTGTAGTAGATAAACTTTTGTTCAGTGTGATCTCTTACTAGGGTTCAGCCTAGTCTGATTTGATTATATTCTGGTTTGCGTCATATTTATACAACCTTGGCACAATAAATTTGTCTCAGAGCCTGATGAGAGATTAAATGGAATAGGCAAAATGAGGCTGGCTTTGTAGCAGTTTATGCACTTAGTCTCTTTTGTAATATATGTACAGTTGTTATTTTCACAAATGCCTGTTTGGAGTGAGTCAACTCTCATAGTTAAATGTGTTCCTGCAAGATTAGAAATAGTAAGAAAGGTATTGATGAAAATGTAATTCCAAGAAGCATAATATGATTCACAAAATAATTGCTGCACCTTAAAAAAAAAAAAAAAAAAGGAAAAAAAACCAGAAAAAGAACCCCCCAAAGTTTCAACTCTAACACATGCTTTGCTTCATCAGTAGGCAATTCAAAAAAGAGAAGACAGAAATTTCAGGCTTATGACATAATGCTAAATTACTTCCTGTCCATGCTGGCATTCTGTGCCTGATAAAAGCTGCTGCAATTCTACTCAGAGGCAGCGAAGTGAAGACCTCTTTTTGTCTTTCTCTTAAAGATGGTCACTCAAGTGCTGTGAAATCTTGGATTAATTTTGGGTAAATGGCATCCTCACAGATGCAGTGATGATTAAGAAAAATAAGCAGGCAAAGGAGTCTTCAAGGATCACTTAAAAGTTTGTGAAAGGACAGGCAAGTGATGTAAAGACCATTCAGCATGTGGAATGTTTTAGGAAATAATATCCCCAGTCTGGTGTATATATCATTGTAAGAATCAACATATAGCATCAAAAAATATTGTAGTGAAATTATATTTGCATATATTAATGAAAGCAATACTCTCATACTTAGGTTAAAATTAATTCATGATTTAAAAAAAAATAAAACTGTTATTTGGGTTCATATTGTATAGATTTTTTTTTCTCTTTCATGAAATTTCCCTGGGAATTATATTGTGAAATGTTTGGAAAGCTCTTTATAACTGCATTTTGAAATTCTGTGGATGTCTGATTGTTACCATGTAGAGAGGTCTGTGAAGGTCTAGAAGCCTCGTGGCGCCTTGGTCTGTTAATGTCTATGGAGAAGACATCTTTATCCTCAGCTTCAGTTTAGGGTGATTAAATGTTAGCTGCAGCAGTCCTCATAGCATTGTGTTTCATTTCTCTGTGATAACTGAATTTATGAAATCTCTACATGACTAGCTTAGTTTTTTGTTTTGGGGTGTTTTGTTTTTTTTTTTGTTTGTTTTGTTTTGGTTTCGGTTTATCTCAGTCACTGCTAGTTAGCTGAGAGTCATGTAACACTGCAGGTACAGCAGGAGATAATATTTTTGGAAATTCTGGGGTTTTAGCCAACAAAATGTCTAGATTTATATGCTTAAAGTTGATAAAATTATTTGAAACATCCCTGTGGAAATATCCCTAATACTGAGACAAATTTCCAAGTCATCTTAGAAAATTTTTGAAAAGCAAAATCTTTCTCAGTAGAATTGGCAACAGCTGTAACTTTGGGTCATCAAGAGTGGCAGACTCATTGTGAATCAATATAGTCAGCTAATAGTAATTTCTTGTATTACATTGCTTTGCAGAAAAAAAGATAGTTTATTCAACAGCAGTTCACCTCATGTATCTTTCTTATAGGTAAAAATGCAAATTCCAGAAATGCTTTATCTATTTAAGTAAGCTCTTGTGTGTTGGGGTTTTATTTTCAGTTGCAGTCATCTCATCACAAAAGCTAGAACCCTTTTTGAAAACACGTTTATAGACACTTACACAAACAGTAATAGAGTTCATGTTGCTCCTGTCTTTCTGAGTGTGCTTCTGAGCTGCTGAACACATACTAGGGAAAGCTCTCAAGATACACACATCTATTTATAGTAAAGTTTCAAGTTGAGTGATTTGCACTATAGCTTTTTATTCTACATTTTTTGTAATGTTTTAAAAGTGATCCTGCAAATCCTTTGGGAAATATGCCTCACAAGTTTATATGAAGAGCCCATAAACCTTATGTTTATTTGTACTTAGTTACACACATCCTTATTTCTTCATATTTATAAAAATACTTGGCAAGATAATTATCAATGAAATTTATGTTTCCTGCTGTATTTCTTAAAGGCTTGTTCATTTAGTGTTAAATGCCTGAGTGAAAAAGGAAGGTGGTATCAAGTTTCTGTTCTCAAGTCAGTCACTGAGTGTAAGCGACCTTGGGAAATTTGTTTTATTCAAGAGCAATTTTTTGTGTTTTCTAAGATCCAACCCTTATTTTTCATAATTGCTAGGAAGCTATCATTTCAATTGGAGCTCAACAGGTTCTTCACTAGAAAACAGATGTGACTGTCTGTACTGGGGATCATTTCTGTGGATGTTTTGCGAAGCTCTAGTTCATTCAGTCTCTACAAATGCAGTGAGAAGATATTTTATAGGTAATTTATACTTGTGCTGAGCATTCTGGTGCTCAAAGGATAATAAAGAAATATGCCGTATTTTCCAAGGTCTTTTAGCTTTATGTTATGGATTTGTTTAAAAGAAAATATTTCCTTGAAGCAGAATGGTTTGGGGTTTATTTGTGTGCTTTGTACCTTCCTCATACCAAGAGCCAAGACAAGCAGCTCATTCGGACAGTTTTCAGTAGAAATCTATGAAAACTTGAATGGATAAAAGAGGTTAAAGGAGTGCCTTCCAGTAAGTTGCCCACTCTTTAGATAGATAAAGTTTGGTGAGCTAAATTATCCTGCTCCATGAAATATATATAAACACAAAATCAAGACTGACTGGATTACATTTCTGTGCTAGCTGACATCAATAACCAGAGTGCAGTTACCACACTGCCTAGATAGACACAGGTCCCTTGCACAATTGTCAGGATCTGAGACTAATATGGCAAAGGCTACATTTTCAAGTATCAGGAAAGGGGCTGCAGCCCAACCACAGGGGACCTTGCTGAAGCCAAAGTTGCTGAAGTTTAGCATCAAGTGATACATGCTGGCACTCAGTGTGAGCAGACACAGCCCCAGACCAAGAGTTCCATGGCTGAGCAGGCACAGTGGCACTGCATGCAAAATGAGAGGAAATGTTCCTCACTGGTCACTGCTGGTGAAATGACTTCAAATCAAATCTTTGCTGTACAGTGGTACTTCTTTATCCTCCTCTCCAGCTGTGAGCACAGCCATGGAATAATCTATGTGCATAGCTGCTATCAAGGATGAGAAAATAGATAAGCAAACAGTGGCAAGAGCTGAGCTGGGGATCTTAAAAAAATGTTGGTGCCTGAGCCTCAATGTGAGCTGCATTTTAATTTTAAGGACATACTGTAGTGCTGGCAAGTGTCTTTTAGTAGCTGGTCAAGCAGCCTGGAAAGTACAAATGCACCACTGTAAGCTGGTTAAGATATGATTGAGGTGAGCCTTTTGACAGTTCAGTTACTGACAAATTAAATGGCACCAACTACAAATCTAAACAGGACTTTTTTCCCAAATTTAGAAAGAACAAATGAGGAACTAAAAGAGTGGAAAAAAAACATGCCTTCCTAAAAGTCGCTCATACTTCCTATCTGTGAATCCTTTAAGTTACAGCTACTGTATTGTCTTCATTTCATTGTATCTTTGACAGCTTTGCACATTATTCTTTGCTCCATTTTAAGATCAATCTCCACTCTAACTCAGGAATGTGTGCCAAGCTGAACTCTTGGCAACGTATTATTCCAGCACATAAAAGTCTCTTACATTAATTATAATTAAAGATGGGTTTACATTGATGAAAAACATTTTAAATTAAGAACAGTTTTTTCCACAGTAATGAGCCAGAGAATTGTTCATGTTGTACATCTTCAGCCAAGGATTTTAGGGACATTTGTGCTTATAGAATGGCTTTGTTATGAGTCTTCTTTCTTTTCTGGAGCCGGGATTTAATATTTTAGTCTAGCTTGGTTTTTGTAAAGCTTTTATTTATTACAAGGTCAAAAGCAGTGGACTTGACTCTGAATCATTTTTATATTTGGCCACTGTTTGAGAGTTGCCAAAGTTAATAACAGCATAACGCCAGTATGCATGTTATTCCTTTAATCTGGTTTTATGTTTGGGGGTTTTTGTTGTTGTTGGTTTTTTTGTTTGTTTGTTTTGTGGTTTGTTTTTTTTTTTTTTTTTTTTGCTTTGCAAAAAGTACTTACTTATATTGCATCCTGAATTCTGGTAGAGAGCATCACAATTCCTGTTTCCAATTCAAGGGCTCTCAAAATCAGGTCACCTGAACAGCAGACAAGCTATCAACCTCTACATAAAAACACCACCTGCAATTCTTTACCTATTATTACATACATCCACCATGTCTGTTAAACGCACCCCCTCCCCCCCATAAGTTCCTGAACCTGAAGTTTTGACATTACTTTCCTAGCAGAGGGAACAACACAACTGTAGGTTAGAACTTCATTAAATTTAAGTAAATTAATCTAATTAGTTGCTACAGCATATGTCTGTGGTTGATTTGCCTCACCAGGTTTCCTGAAAGACACTTGAATATGGCCAAAGATACATTACACAGCATTTTCACCTTTGATCTTCATGTTTGCTCTCAGCAATACCTTTGAAGAATATATGCTTAAATTACAGAGGCATTGTTACATGAAGTGTATTATTATTGACTGCTGTTTTTAATTAGGATGTAAAGGCTTCATACAAGATCCCTGTACTGGTGTTAGTACAAAAATGTCACCCCTCCCTCAGGGATTATATATTTAGGACACAGGAAACACAAAATTATATGTTAAGAAATGCCTTTTTAAATTGCTGGATTGTCAAGTTCCATAAGTTTGTGTCCCAGTTTTCCTAATATTTATTTATTTTTAGACATTTAAATTCTCACTAAGTTTCTCAAGTACAATATGAAAGATGAGACTTACAAATTAATTGAAAAGATGAAGCCTGGGAAGCAAAGATTAAATAGGATTGTTGAAAACAAGTCTCTCTATACAGCTAACTATATTAGCTATAAAACCCTTTGATCAAACCAAAGAAAAAAAAAACTAGGAGCATCTCTTTCTCTAGTCATGATTCTAAAAAATTTGCTAAGTACCAACGTACCAAATAGTGAGTTAAAAAAAAATAAATCAGGATTGTGTTGCAGCAGATCCTGGTTTAATTAATTTCCTATCAAAATACAGAGTTTGTAATAGTTAATTGTAGAAATTGTTCATTCCTCATTTTATTACTGGTTTGCCGCTAGAAATGTCTTTGGAGCAAACTACAGGATGACATCAAGCCAGAGATCAGTCACGTTTCACCCACCTACTCTTGCAGCCCAACATCAGCACAAGCAGCGCCTGCAAAAGTCAGGGGCAGTAACTGGAGCCTGCGGGGACACAACGCTGTTTCTCTCCAGAGGTGGCTGGCTATTTCTTCCCTCTGGCAAGGCATTTGGTAGTGACATAAACCCTGGATTCATTCCTGCAATCCAGCAGTCAGACTAACACTCTTCTGTTTCTTTCAGAGGATCTTACCCTCTTGGGATGGATTTCCAAACAGCCAAGGACAGAGGGCTTTTATTTTTCTAGTGCCAAAAATGATAGTAGAAAACAAGGCAGCCACTTCTTAATTTCTGGGATCTCTTGTTCATTAAAAAAGGCATCACATCCTCAGCTTCTTAGCATTTCTTACATGACTTCTGAGGCTCCTTCCATCTTTCAACATTGTAATTTTTTTCCACTAAAGTGCAGTTCCAAAGACAGTGACAAATGCACTGTGATAATTTTTCCCTGACAACTTGCCTATCCCAGTTGCTTTGGGACTGCCTCATTGTGCTCTGGTCACCACTTGACAGCATCCAGCTGGAGCTCACTTGGGTTGTCAAGGTCATGGAAAAGAACTGGCTCTTCTTGTAGAGAGATGTACATAAATTTTTGCCTTTTCAGGAGATCCTTAACAGGGTACCCTGTATCAGTTTGGTCCATCGAGTTCATATTCAAAGCAAACATAGAAGTTGGGAGTGTGACACCCTCCTTGGACTCTGGCCTTCTGCTCATCTGAGTGGAGCAGAATCTCATTCCTTTCAGACCCAGCCATCTAAAAAGAAACTTAAATCTTCTGGCAGATATTTTAAGGAGAAACTTTTTTTTTGCCAAGGGAAGAGAGGGCATCCTCATCACTTTTCTAGGCTGTTGCAGCTTCATTTAAGCACCTGGATCCTTCTGGATCCATCCTTCCTGGACGTTCAGCTTCTTTGGGAATCTTAGAACTAGGTATTACTGGTAGGATTTCTTTTTTCAGATGTTGTCATTCCTATAGCAGTCACTCTACTGAATGACAAGCAGAAATAAGAAAGGTCTCACTCTGGATTAGCAATCTAAAATAAACAGAGAATATTAAAAAAAAACAACAAAACACTGCAGTAGTTTAAGTGTAAGCCTAGATGAGAAAAATCACTTTCCAAACATCTTTTCCTGGGATGATTTTGGAGAGACTTTTTTTTCCTAAATATATATTGAAGTCAGTCACTGCATTATCTGAACTTGAATCTCTGAAGTCTCTTTCACCGAGGTTCCTATAAGGCCTTGCATGTTTCAACCTGTCAAGGTGGTTTCTATTAACCCTGGGGAATTATCTTGATTTTGGATGCTTTTTCTCAATCTGTTTATCAGTCACTTTTTTCAATTTTGCAGCATGTTCGATCTTTTAAAATCCCATTAATTAGGTAATTTGTTTGAAATATGATAGGTTTCAATTCAGATCCCATAAGTCATCCAAAAACCCCAAAAAGTATGTTCCAACATTAAACTGCAGATTTCTGGACTGACTGAGTTTTGATTTTCTGGATACAAAAATCTTTTTGGTTGAAGGTCCACTTTGGACAAAATAATATGTACATATTTTCTGCATAATATCTACATTATCTACATCTAATAATATCTAGAGCCAGAATGACATTTTTTCCTAGGTTTTAAGCAGACCCGACCCTATGAGGTAAGAGAACCGCAGTACTCTCTTAGTCCTTCAGGCAGTGGGTGAGATTCAGGGGAGTCCAGGATGCGTACTGTATCTTTCTTCTAGACTCCTGTTCCAAATCAGATAGAAATCGGAGCTTGGATCTTTTTCTTTCCAAGTGTATATGTTAATGGGCTGTGAATTTTAAAGAAAAAGTAGAAGAAAGTGAGTGAAGTACCTTTTTCTCATTGGTTCTCTGGATGTAAGCTAAATCCTTTCTGACAGTTTATCATTCACCTTTAAAGACCCAAACCTGGATAGCAAAATTGTATGGGCTGACCATAAAACCAGCCTTTGTGGGAATGCTGTGTATTTTGATTCCTCCATTTTATTGTTTTATCTGGTCTTAGACACTCAGCTTTTGGCATAAATACTCTTTTTACTCCATGCAGTCTAAAAACCTTCAAAACGGTGTAGCTGTGATTCTGATACTGCCAGTTTTGTAAATAATAGCAACAGTAAAGTCTACAAACAATCTGGAATTACACCAACATGGAGGCAGAAAAGAAGGTGGAAAAGTACTCTACTGTTTATCAGCAAATTTAAAATAGGACACAATTTTATTAGATTGCTGAATTTTTTTGCAACATGCCATCTTCAAGTAATTTCAGCTACAGTTTTGTCATCTTTACCTTATTCCTTGTTGAAGACATTGCTTTGAAAACATCACTCAATATTACTTGTTCCTACTCCATAGGAACCTTTTTGATTCTGAATTAATGTTTTCAACTATGGTTCTTATGATTCTCCTTCTCATCAGTACATTCTGTGCCTTTCTTTTCAGATTCTGAATATGCTTTCTGCATACTCCAATTTTCTGGTTCTTAATACCACCCTGATTATATACTGTATTTAATAGTATATTATATATACTATTATATACTATACTATACTATAATATAATATATTATAGTATAATATATTTACTATAATAGCTCTGCAATTTGTCTATTTTTCATTTTTCTTAGGCAAAGAACAAGTTTTCCTGATAAATCTTACCTTTCTTACAGTGTACTTTTCTCTGAGATCATACATACTGTCCATACAGTGCCTGAAATCACTAGAAACAAATACTGCAGATACAGTAGGTGTAAATGCTTGGTAAAGCTTAGCTTCATTGCAGTTGTCCTGGTTTTCTGAAAATTCCAATCAGAGGAGAGGAATGACTGGTTGTGTTAAGCAGGTTTGTGCTCACTGAGCCCATAAGTTTTACCTTATATGGGTCAATAACAGCTTTGAAAAGTCTGGGAAATTTTTAATCTAGTAGTGCTGATTTTAATCTGGTAATGTATCCATCATTAAATTTATGAACTAAACCATTCCCTCTCTTGGAAGAACAGCATATTCTGTGAACCATTTCACTGTGTTTGCTTTTTGTGGTGAAGTGGATGTGTACCTACACTGGACAACACAGGTCTGAATGGGAAAAGCAGTGTTGTATGCATAGGTATGTGCAAAGGTACATACATGGAACATGGACAATTTTAAAGATTTTCCTTGTTCATGAACAATATGTTCCACATCCAGTACATGGTGGGGGTTGTTTTCTTTTGCTGCTATTTGTTTTGTGATCTTTGTTAAATGATGTGAAGCCCTGTTTCATATCTCCCTCTATAAATTAGATACTGAAATGCCCATTATACAAGTAACATTAAAAAGGATGAGTTATTCTTTAGTAAATCTCAGTGTGAAGCTTACTAGAAAGACTTAAATTGCTGTTTCCCATGCCACATTGTGAAAGTGCATCTTCCACTCTAGGCTTATTTAAATTAAGAGAGATGGCTATCCTGCCAGCTGCCTCTGAAGTTTTAGACACTCTTTGCAAGCCAAATTTTATTTTTCAAAGATTGATGGACTGATTTAGAGCCCTGTGGTGAGGTCTTCAGGTATCATGACTTCATTCTAATTGCTTTTTGACAGTGTAATAATTCAAAGTTTGAGGTTCTGGCTGAATTCATAGGAAGCACCATAGGTTGAGAAAGACAGAATCATGCTCTTCAGTGCCTAAATCAGTTCCAGTCCTTAACTAATATTCTCTGAGGTGAATTAAAGCAAGAATGAGCTCATTTGAATAACAAGGACGCCTTTAACTTTTGAGACTGTAAAACTGAAGACTAAATGCTTTGGCTTGAAAAATTGCTATGATAAGCAATGTGCCATATCAGCTTCTTGCCATAATTTAATTAATGTCAAACAGTGCAATAGCTAAAGCTGTAGTTATAAATTTTGTATTTGTGAGCTCTATTTTAAGACATGGAGAGAAACTTTTGTGTGTGTAAAAGGTGGCAGGCTTTAGAAGGCTGTATGTACTACAGCCACGGGAATTACAGCAGAGGATTGTGTAATTTTTTTGACTCACTGCAGGACGTCCTGCTATTTTCCAGGGGATTGCTCAGTATATTGTTGAAAGCTGTTGATGATATCATAAGCAGTGATTTGAACAGGGGACTGTGGTAAAACAGTGTGTCACAATTCTGCCCAAGATTTATATGAACACCATCATTAGGAAAAATATGTTGCTGCATCATATTGATTATAGTATGAATCTGTCTTAGTGTTGGATAGAAAGTAAAGCTCCTGCACTTCCTTTGACGACATCTTGACAACAAAATTTTTACTCTCAAAGTATTTCTAGTGCATAACTTTATGTAAAGCTTGCATCATTCCCATGCACAAAAGAAATCCTTCTGAGCTTTGAGAGCTTTAGATGTGATTCCAGCTACTCTCTAATAATACAATAGTTTGAATCTATAGACGTTTTGTATGGTGGGAAAAAATAGTGTGAAGCTCTGTAGCTACTACACTGTATTGGTTAATGAAGGTGGGGGTCTATATGAAGCGAGCTGCTTCTCCCCTGCCCCAAACCCTGACCCGCAAAAGAAATGTTAAAAAAAATTTTGAGGTAGCTTTTTGGAAGGGCAGCACTCATGCATCTGACTGGGAAAAAAAATGTTTTTAAACAGTTTGTCTGTTTTCAAGCAATGAGTGAAGTACTTAGAGGAGAGTACTTATCTAGGAAATAGAGAAATAGATAACTGGTACTGTGAACTGTTTTGCAAAATTAGAAATCCAGTGTAGATTATGTATCACCAAGTTGTGTTGTTGCATCAGGTCCCATGAACAGTTGCTTTAAGTCAAGATGTCTAATTTTCAGTACACTTTTTGTGATGTGGGCTACCTCTACTTGCTTTGAGCCACTTTGGCCCATCCAACTTGCATTGCTGAGGCATGTAAGTACTTCCAACACTGGCAGTCAGCAGGAACCAGCTGCATGGTAGTTATCCCAACAGTAAATAGGTGCCCTGAGAAATATTCAAGGGTCTTGTAATAGTTACCATGACATTATGACATGTTAGAGAATGTTCTTTTCATTTTCTTTCCTATTTTTTTCTGAAAATTACTAAAATGCTCATATTATTGAATAAGAACAGAGTACTAGAAAGATATTGCAAACTGATTCAAGCACTTGTTTTCCTCATGAAGTGTTTCCGGCTGCTTCCCTTAAACCTTGGAAGGACATTTACTGTTTAAATTGGTGTTAGTTAGGGGATAGTCAATAATAACTCTCCAAAGTTGAAATTACTAAAACACTATACATCATCTTTTTAAAGTATTTGCAAACCTCTTTTTTGATTATATTAAACTAATCCTAATCTAGTCATCAGTCAAATGTGTTGGGAAAATTCTAGAGGAGGAAACTCCAGGTATTGTACTCGCTCAAGGAGCTACAGTCGTAAAAAATTAGTTCAAACACCTTTATTCATGACCTTAAAAAACTTGGAGACTGGAGAGTGTGGATTTGAGTATTGATGCTATGTATTCAAGAAGCATACTAGTGAGTTAGACAACCAGTTTTTATCAGTGCTCTAGGAATGTTGAGATCCAGCAAATATTTTAAGGTGTAGAATATATTGATCAACTATGTATGATCTTAATCATGTTGCATGTTCTTTTCTAAACAATCAGCTTCCTGTATTTCACACCCATTCATTCAGAAAGCATATGCTGAACTAAATATTATTTTTTTACTTTGCAGTATACATTTAAAAAACAGAATTATCATAGCTGCAATTTTATTGTGTGGAATCTCATGCTTTAAGATATTAAATTGACTTGATGTTAGTGTTCAAAATTGTATCTAAATTAATTACAGTCAGTTAGAACCAATAATTCAATGGGCATGAGTTCTTCACATCACTGAAGCATATATTGAACTTCACTAGTAACTCCGTTTCTACTTAGTGAAGTATTTAGTCATTTGCATAGATATTGACTTAAATGGGATTTATACATGCCTTTAAACTTAAGTGCATATTTCAGTGAACTGATGAATGTGGATTGGATTATAGGTTGTGAGTAACTGAAAATTCTGAGGATTTTGGACCTACAGATCTCTTCTGAGCCACTAAATGCACTCGGTGGCACTCCATATCTCCACAGGTTGCAGAATTAAGGAATAAAGAAGATTTGCCTTATAGCTGTCAGTTTGTGTGCTAAGGGAAAGCTAGAGATTGCCTTAACAAATGTGTAATGTCTCAGGCAGTCTGTGAAATACCAGTCTCACTGTTGCTAGGGATTAGGCTGAACAGTATCCTAGCTCAGGTAAATGAACTACACCCAGGGTTTATTTTTGTAATGATGATGGAAATTACAATAGAATTACAAGTGAGACAAGAATTTTTGGGTGATCTGGCATAAGGGCCTCTTTCACTCATGCTAAGCTGTAAGTAATTTCCTTTGCTTTTCCTCACTTCTGTTTTATATGAGTTGATAAATAGTGAACTTCTAGTTATTGCTTTTCCCACTGTCCAATCAATTTTTATTTCTGCTTGTAACCTATGTAGCTTGGATGGGAATTGTGCAGTCAGCCCTAGAGCTCCTGACACAGGGACCTTTATAAAGGCTGTGCTGTCACAGACACAAAATTGGGTCCTGTTGCTCATCATCCTGGCTGGTGGTAGGCAGTGAGGTCTTGTGCCTGCAAAGGGCCAGTCATCCCCAGGTGCCTAAGCTGTGTGTGACACAAGGGCTGCCCTTGTGCAGTTATGATTCCAAAAACAGTAGTAGTATCTAAGGGACCTAGTTTAAAAATAAATACGGTGAATGTTTAGGTCAGCAACCAGAATGACCTACACTTAACTGAAATGACTTCAGAATGCATTAAATATGAGCGCCTTTCATTTGAGGAGTCTCCAGGTAGCAAGATGCTATGATGCAGTTTAGCTGCTTAGCCTTGTGTATTGATTATATTTTGACAGACCTGTCTTTAGATACTGTCTTGCTTTCTTGCTAAGTAGCCTAGCATCCTTTTATACTGCTTTTTAAGAGAGAAATTCTGCCTGTAATGTTATTTGTTGAGATTTTTATCACAAAGAGTGGATGTAAAACAGAAAAACTCTAATAAAAACACTTGATCTGTGAGCATTATTGGGCTTAAAGAAGTTCTGTTGGGCTCTGATGTTTGAGGCTAATGAAAACTTTGAGGTTTTTTGGTGTGTTTTCTCTTACTACAGGATTTTTTTTATATATGCGCACTCTAAATATATATACACTCTAAAGGTCATCCTGACAACACACTTAAATATTAAATCACCATTATAATCAGTTATATATAATGCTTACCAAATAATTTCAAAGTGTGTCCATAATAACCTGTTTGTACAGTACACAGCATTTTCATGAATGAGGTGGAAATAATTACAAAATCATTGCCAGTAAAATTAACAAATGACAAATACTCAGAGAATAATAAACCTTTCTGAGAACAGGTAAATAATACAGAGTAAATGGAATTTCTGGTAAATTAGACCTATTGAAATAAAATGTACCACCACTGCAAAGGTGGAGCACATGTTCTGCATCTGAGAGAGGGATCTACAGCTACGATTTATTTCACTAAATCTCAGAAAACTATGGGATAAATGCCATCATCTGAGCTAGTTGCTCTAGACTTTCTTTATGGATAAAATGGAGAAGAATGAACACACTTTGTTATTCCTCTGACATATTTTAGAAACCTGCTTTAGGGTAATAAAAATTGCACCCAGAGTGTTTCTTTGTCATATAGAAGGGTGGCCCAAATGTCTACATTTGATCAAATGAATCTCAGTGTGGGTGTCTCTTCAGAAATGGGAAACATTGTGTTTTTCTCTGACAAAGAAGGCTAATGTGACCCTTGAATCTATACCATGGGGAGTCAGCAGGAAGAATGTCAATTTTCTTCACTATAAAACATTTATGAGATTGCCTGTGTATCATACAAAAAACAGATGCAATGATCTTGGAAAAGACTGTTTAAAAATGTGTGTGTCTTAAAAAATCACAGAAATTAATTGTTGAAATGGGATTGCTGTTAAGAAAAATGGAATATGACTGACAAAAATGAAATTACTATTTCCTGCTGTGCAGAATTGTGGACCTGACACATATCAGACTTGCAGCTGTAGAAGTTAAGAATTGTTTGTCCCTTTGCTCCTCTTACCTAATAGTTTGTCTTAACTAAATCTAAGGTGGAGTGATTTTAGTCCCATTTAATATTCTTAAATTAAACTGATTTCTTAAAATAGACTTGCTGATCTTAACTTTCTCTTTATTGAAAGCATCTCATTTTAATAAATTTCCCACAGCTGTTCTTCATGTCCCTTTTAAATGTCTGAGTAAATATAGTAATGTTGTAACTAAGTTGGACAATGTTAAGGGAAGGTTATTCATACTGCTCTGGGAAGGTGTTTGTCTTTTGTACTACTTGTATGCAGGATCTGGGGAAACCTTCATCTTGATCTCAATTCCTAAGTAGAGCACTTAAATGTGAATGGTGTGAAGAACTGCTAAATTTTCCAGTATCTATACGATCTAGAGTGCTACTAGCCTGTGCAGTTCTTATGCACTTCCAGACACCAGAGTCAGTAATCCATGAAGAGCTGGTATTGATTGTGTGAGGGAATGCAGCCTGCCTAATACTGAACAATGTACTGCACAGATTCAATATGGCATCCAGCTCTAGTGTGTCTTATTTTACTCTGAGAATTCAAAAATAAAAAGTACAAATTCAATTTGTTGAGAAGTTGAACTTCACCCCTTCCCAAATCCTTACAGGGAACACAACGTTGTTTTTGTCTGCAAATAGAGTACCTTTGGAATTGCCATGTGTCCCAGCCACTCTCTTCAGAGCCATGCGACAGAAAACACAAGGCTTCTGGTGGGTTGCAAATGATAGATAAACTCGTATTTGTGAACCTACCATTATTTTTAATGGAGCAAGGCAAGGGAGTTTTAAAACTTCAGAAATCACCTGTAGAACTCGAATCACAACAGGGCCATGTGCATTGATAATTTCACATACTTGTAGTTCTTAATGAAGTACATTCACAAGACTGAAGGTGAGTGAATCCTCAGCTTTAGGCTTCTGTAAACCACAGCCCTCAGAACAAAAGATGAGAAGTCTCTGATTCTGAGTTTAAACTTTATCCAGAAAATGTTTTGGAGGAGATGACCTCAGCTTTTTTGGGAGAGCACTCAAGTGTGTGCTTTCTTTTGCTGTGTCTGTAGCTGCCTGCACCTGTGATTGCCTGGCAGGCCCTCGTGCCCTTTTTGCTCTGAAGAACTCATGTCAGAAATTTAGTATACCTGCAATATGACAGCTTGCATATCACATTTTATCACATTTTTCTTCATCTTTCTGAAAGGGAAACTTCAGAAAATGTGTAGGGTCTTTACTCATTTAATGCTTTTCTTTGCTGTCTGGCATAAAACAATGAATTACCGAGTTTACTGGAAACAAACATTCAGTAGCTCCTGCAATTTTAAATAGAATTAGAAATAGAAAATCATTATTTATGCTTTCAGAGTACAATGTATCAGAAATCTGTTCTAAAATTTTGTGCTCTAATTTAAATGTGTATGAGCTCCTCTGTTCTGTTCAGATGCACATCTGTAGTGCTTAAATTTTTAGGAATTTTTAAAAATTAGGCAAATTATAGGCAATGGACAAGAATTTCTATGAAATGTCTGGGTATTTGAGTTATCCACAGCTTTTTAAAGTATTACAGTTCAGAAAACTTAAAAGATAAAGCTTCCACAAAAAAGAGATAACAGGGTTATCTGTTGCTGTCACACAGGATTATTATTATTATTATTAGTAGTATTAATATTAGTATTTAGTAATGGATTTTGTGTTCAGAAAAAACTGCTATTATTTAGTGTGATTTTTCAGTCTTGCAAAAATATCATATTCAATAATATTTCTTATTAGACCCCTAATTTCTGTTTGAACTATGGTTTATGTGTTTTTTTCCTTTGTAAAACTGACAGCAAATGCTGCTGGCTACATTGCACTTTTATATTTAGGAGAGCGGATACTGCTCAGGAAAAACTTTAGTCCTTCCTATTCACTTGTCTCAGGGTAGCCTGGAAATCCAATACCTCCTACAAAGCTTTGCTTATTTCTGCCTATGTGGGACTGGATGCCTGAATACTGAAAATAGACATATAATGGAGATGCCCTTGGACATACTTGAAATAGGAGGAATGCTGGGAAGAGAAAAAGATGAATAGAGGTTATTTACTGTTTGGATTTTCCAGCCATCACATCTCCCTTCTCTGAAGGGAGGTGAGGAGTGCTTCATGGTTTCTCTCTGTGGACAATGTTGGGCTTGTTTCTCTACCTCCACCTATGAAAAGGAGAAAGATGAACTTCTTAGAGAGGACTGAAAATCCATGTCTTATAACTATAGTGTGACCTAAATGTGAAAGGAGAACTAGTCCTTAATCAATCTTTCCAATGGTCAGAAGAGTCTTGGAGGTGCAAAATGGATGAGCGGTGGTGGGGCTGTGGGAGCTCTTTTGGGGAGAGGGCAATGATGCTTGTTTTGGTAAGAGAAATATCTTCTCTCAGAGGAGGACATGCTGTCCATGTGGGAATCTTTTAGCAGTCAGGATTTTTAATGCTGGGATCACAAAGAACAGTGATTGCTTACACAGTGTGTGAAAGCAGTGGTCCCTGACATTAATAGGCAGGCAGCACTTTTTGGAAGTATGAGAAACAGATGACTAACTGGGGAAGAGGATTGGTGTGAAGGAAATGGAAGGAAAGAGAAGCATTTATCTGTACTTTGTAGATTACACTCCTTTCTAAAGAGAGTTCCATTAAGGATGGAATGTGTTCAGTACACTCAAATAGCAGAAAAGATAGGTAGAGAAGTAATCCTTGGATAGAAATACTAGAGAATGGAACTAGAGAATACTAGAGAAAGGTGATTATTTTCAAATGCTTATTTCTGTGGTGTCTGATGTCTATACTTGCTTCAGGAGATGATGATTTTATAATAGAACTTCCTATCACTTAAAGCTAGAACTACAGATCATTTTATGTTTGACCAATCTTCAAACAGATTACAATCCTCATTAGATACCCTCCATTTTCCTTGTTTCTCTCTCTTTTGTTAATGCTTTGTGACTAGATTATCTGGTCTAATTATTTTTTGGGACCAAGACAAAAATATTTTGTTGTTCTGAGAAGCAAACTCTTGTGTTTAGTATCAGAGTTAGAAATAAGGAAAATAATTAGGCAGACATTGCCAGCTCTTCTGTCTTTTTCAAAAGCCTCTTTTTTTTCTTCAACTGGTGTTCTTTTCTATAAATGAAAAAAGTCTGTCTTTATTACTGGCAGCTCTGCACACCTGGAGGTTTGACTGGGAACATGCTCTCAAAAGAGATGCTTTGAAAGGGAACACTCCACGGAAAGCTGTATATCCTGTACCTGTTATTGCCATGCTCTTAGATTGAATTAAACCATCAGTATAACTTTTAATCATGTCAATTGTTTTCATAATTCCTGCTCCAAGGCAGCTTTGTGTTTTTAGCTGGCTTAATCATACTGCATGGCCATGACTTTCAAGGTGTTTTCCAAGGGAGAGAAACAACTTAGCTGGAGAAAGCTTATTAGGCTGGAGGGCAGTGTTCCCAGTGACTACCTCTCCTGGTGGTTTTGCAGCCCCTGCTTGGCTGCCTGTTTGGAAACAGCCTCCATACCTTGAACTAGAGCATTTAGGAAAGGACAAGACTTCTTTCATGTATGGAAAGCTGATGAAGAACAGTGGAAGTGTAAAATGCCAAGCTAGCCATATCTTTGCTTGTTCTTATGTCAGCCAATCTCTAAAATGCCTCATCTTGAGAACACAGAAAACGTCTCATTGAAACCTGTGACTTAAATCTTTCCCAGAGCTGGGCATCCTGCCCAGCTCCCTCTGTCCTAAACTTTCATACAAAAGGGATAAAGTCCATGAATCCAGAGGGGGCTGGGAGATTATTGGTCCAACAGTCAGTCTCTATTCTCTACCTGGATATGAAGCCAGTGTTGACTTAACCCTATGCACCAGTGTGAAGGTTGGAAACCCCAGCCTTGCCCTGCTTTATGCCTCTAATTAAATGCTAGAAGACAACAGTAACTCAAAAAGCTGCGCTAGACAGAAAGATTAATCCCATCTGAGTGAACACTTTAGTCATTCATCCATCAGTCTTGCTATGTGCAAACTGAGCCCTTAGTCTTTTGCCTTGCTGCATAGTTGTTTTCCCTCTTTCACTTATAAATTTCTCTCAATTCCCATGCTTCTGAGGTTTTAGTTGCTAGACTTACAACATGTTAGAGAAACACTCTGAATGATACTTGGGCTAGTGAGAAAAGATAATTTCAAACAATTTTTCTGGTTTGGTAGCTCCTTAAATGGAAGTTTTAACAGACATCATCATTAGTATCTCATAGGCTGGATTTATTTTTTAGATCAGTCAATGAGCAGCACTTGATCCATGAAGGCATTTTAAAGAGATTGTTTCAGGTTAACTGGCTGTGTTCAGAAGGAGATGTAGTCCCATAAAAATTAGTAGAGGTTACACTGGCAGTAAGAGATTCAGTGTCCATCTACTGCAAAGCTGGAAGAGGGCTGGGCAAGTTCATTCCCTGTGTTGATAAAATTTCTGTGGTATGACATGGTTTGTCACAACATTCACCTTATGCCTTCTGGTGGCAAATTCAGCTCTGCACAAAATTATTTCCAGGTGATCATTTTGATTATAAGGGAAGTTTATGTTCAAAATGCAGTGGGGTCAGGCTACCGTCCGTATAAGGCTCTACAGAAGGGTTGGGCAGCTGAGAACAGCCTTGATTTAATCTTGATTTAATCCACAGAGGTCTGCTCTTTCATGACACAGATGGAAAGACAAAACTGCAAATTAAATGTGAAACTGAGTGATTCTCACTGTAATTTTTTTTTCCTGAATTTATGACAAATGGGAAGCAGTGGAATAAGAAAATGATGCAAGTCCAAGCAGTTACAGATTATGAACTTTTCCATGGAGGTACTTCTGTGATTCCTGGTGAGCATCTGTTGGTTGCAAAGTGCTTGGTTAGATTTTAACACACTTTGTCTGTTCCTCTGCAGCCTCTACTCCTGCTGAAGGCTGATCTTTTTAGAACTGAATTTTAAATATTCCTGCAACACTTTGCACATAGAAAACCTCTTATGCAAAGTAGCAGGGCCTTTTATAAGGAGAGAGCGGTAATGAACTGCAATGTATTACAAGCCACATTTTTAAAGGTATTTAAGTTCTGTAGCAATGGAAATTGAAGAAATAGATGCTTTTGGAAATCCCACAAGATGCTTAACTGCATCTGTAGATGCTTTAATGCATTTGTTCAAAGTGGTTTGCCAAAGGTTCAGTTAGTCACTGCTAGATAGTTGAAATGGGAAACTTCCTCTTTACTGCTATAGCCATTAATCATTTTTGTTTTCTTTATGACAAAGCAATAGGAAAACATAGCTCTCTGTAGAATCCAATGGACTAGGGAAGAAATAGTAATAATTTACTAAATGAAAGTTCAGCTTTTTTCTGAGTCGTAACTTCATGTTTATAACTGTAATGGATGAAGCTAAACTCCCACTCTTTGTCTCTATAATCTCCATGTGGTTAATCAAAATTATTTGCTAAATCCTTTCTACAGTCTGCTTAAGGGAAGCCTTAGGTAGCAGGTCTTTGAAAGAATTTGATCTCCTCAATGCATTTTGATAGTAGAAACATGCTATTATTTCTTTTCTTCTGGTTGATCATCGTTCTTGTTGCAAATTTAATATCTGATTTAAGTGTTTAATGTTTCCAAGTTTGCATTCATTTTTCTTTACATAATCTCATTTGCTTACTAAAACAGGGTGAGTATGAATTCCAAATGATAGGGGGTTTTTGTGTTTACAAAAAATAGCAATACAGTCTCTACAAGTAGCTTTTAACAGTGAAATCCTTTTACCCTGTTCTCCATCATTACTGCATCTTCTCATTTTACTGTTTTTCTCATTATATCTATTTGTTTCCATCAACCAGGATGCTGAAAAACTGGCCGGTGAAGAGCATGCCTGGAAAGAAGTCAAAGATGCCGTAAATGAAGTGAGATATCCAAAATCAAAAGAAGGTATCCTTTCAGTGACAGGCTACAGTCTGTCATTCAGCTGTGAAAAGATCCCTTTAGTATGCAGTTCATCTCTTGAAATTAGTTTCCTTACATTTACATTCTTTTTATTGTATTTTTTAAAAATTCATTTGATGTTTAAAATGTGTAAAATTCTTAATTGCATTAATAATAGAGTCTCTGATTACTTGAAATGGAACTGCTTCATGGCAGGGGTAGGAACGACCAAGGATGTGAAGGGATATTTTGGCTCTGATTTAGATTTCTGCTACCACCATTTCATATAAATCCACTTCTAAATGAAAGAAAGCTTAATATGAAATGTTGTTAATTCTTTGTTGCATTACACTGTGTGAACATTTACAGGTTCTCATTCTTTGCACAGCAATGACAATAACAAGGAAATAATCACAGACAGGTTCAGAGCAGATATTATAGCATAATTATAATAAGATATAATAAGATATAATAATAATTGATAATTAAGCAAATGGAATGAAATGATCTTGCACTAATAAACAGAACTGGAGTCTAATGGCTGTCATGTAGATATTCAACCCAATTAAAAAAAATTAGTGAACAGCAGAAAACAAAAAAAGATGAGTAGAAGAGAGGTGGAAATTTTTACTAGAATACTACGGGTTTATTGATCTCTTTGTTATCTTGGTCTATTCAGTGGAATTTCCCTGACTGGGAATTTGGCCTACTGTGGCAAGATGCTTTACCATTTTCAGAAACATGGGCTTTCTCTCAGGCTAGAAAGAATTTAATCTTCCAGTACTCCTTTTTGGCAGCATGAAAAACAAGTTTGTGTAGTGATATTCCAGGCTGGAGACAAGTGATCACAATTTATACAGTAACAAAAAACCCAACCCATTAGACTGAGTTTGTTTCTTTCTAATCCAGAAAGACTAATTTTTTTTTGCAAAGGGGAAACAACCATCTGACCTTGTTTTAATCTCACATAGTTTTTAGCTTGTTTTAAGTTCCTCTGTAGTCACTGGATTGAAACAGACAGTACTGAAATAGATCTTCAGGGCCCACGTTTCAACCTGCTTGTTAAATTATAGATATGCAACCTGAAGTTGCAATAGTTCTTAAACTATGCAGTCAGAATACTGGTTCTATTTAATGTTCTTGTATTTAGCTGCAGGAGAAATTGCATTAATGTATTTTGCAAGTGTCTTTAATTAAGATTACTGATTTAACTGATAATTAAAAATTAATCAAATGCATGGTAATAAAAGGTATCAGGACTGTTGGAAAAATCTGTTCTTCCTGAACAGCTTCTGCTCTCAGTCATGCACTATTTGAAATGTGTCATCTTTCCTTCCACTGCACCACAATACCAGTGTAAACTGACATGCAGTGGTGAGTGCAGTATTGGAAAGGGAACCTGACTTTTGTCCACTTGCCAGTAATGAGTAGAAAAACCTTCCTGGCAGACTGAGGCACATAGTTATTAGTTCCTGCAAATGTAATTTTTTTAATAAATTAAACCAAGTGTTTTTACAGTTAAGAACATTGGTGACTCCTACACTCTGACCTAGTGATTGTAACTGATGCAATGTTGTGATGCTAAATTTACGGTTAGAGCTGCTTGGGGCAGTCGTCTACTCCTGAGCAGATGCAGGAGAGGCAGCTCTTTGGTACTGTTGCAGCTGATGGCACATTTTCTAGTTTGCAATTTTACATACCTGCAAATTTGGTCCCAAGAGATTTTGTTATACAGCACATCTGCTATCAGATGCTAGTGAGTGAAGAAAGCAAGACAATGAGAAGGAAAAGCAGACATAACTGTGCATCAACTAAAATAGTAATCTTTCAAGAATGTCAGTGGTTTGTACTTCCTACAAAACTTGTATCAAGTGGAAATAACATTGCTCATTCTTCTGGGGGTTTTTTTGTCCTTAATCAGTTGTAAAGAATACATGGATGTTTGCCAAAGATATAAAGGTTAAGGTGCAATTTTATAATAACACATTCCTTCCCTTATATGGCTCTTTCAATCCAAGGGCATGAGAGCAATTCACAAATAATTAGTTTAGCCTTGTAAAAACCATGCTATAAATCCTGGCCCATGGTGGTCAGACTCTTAAATTTAAGTATGTAAATATTCCCATGTTCAAGACAGACTAATTACTTCATCACAGGTTTGTCATTGTACACTTTAAATTCAGTACTGGATTAGTGTGAATAGTCCTTGCAACAATTTGTGAAGATAACAGCTGGACTTCCTTGAGCTGATTGTGTGGAAAGGGCTATAATACAATCAATGTTATCACTTCTCTTACTATAAGTCTAAATTTTTTTTTTTTTCATTTTTTCTTACTTATGTGAGTGGGATCTTTTTGGGGTTTAGACTGCTTGCATTATGGGACTCCCATGGGTACAATCACAGCTGGTAATATTCATTTAAAAACTGCAAGTTTTGGGGTTCAGATTAGGTGTGGTCAGAGAGAGAAGAATCTGGTCCCCAGAGAAGTCAAATCAGTGGGGAATGTAATGAAAACAGTGATTTATGCTAAGGAATATCCAGATAAAGTGAGTGCAAGGTTATCTTTCCTCCATTTCAAACTCACAAGAAATCTTGTAGCAGTGGAGGTGAAAAACTCCTTTACTGCCAAGATCATTAGTCCTGAACTACAGTCAGACATCAAAACTGTGATGCTTTTCTTTCTCATGCATGAAATGTGCAGCTGTATATGAAAAAAAAAAACCTAACAGTGCTCTTCATGACTGTTTCAAGGAGAAAATTAATTAATTTCAAGAAAAGGTTCTAATTTCACGAGAATTCTAAATAAAAAATTTTGGCCCCCATAAAAGAATGAGTCATTATATTTTTATATATTTTTTTTAAAAAAATCTCTTTTTTAGCTTTTGGGACTTTTTAAAACACATTTACATGGACTCTTGCCCTTGGCTTTAAGAACTAAAGTATCTTAAGTAAATAGAGTTTCATTACCTAAATAAAAGTTATTTGAATTTCTGTTATGTATTAAAATATCCTTGCAGTTTGTCATCTCATCACTTTTTACCATTTATTGCTAAAATATTGCCTTCTTTAGAAATTGTTTTGCTACATATAAACGAAGCACAGTTACCTAAGTTACCACTTCGGCATTTAAGTATTTCAAGAATTGCAGCAGAGTATGGAATGATGACAGCTTTTTTATTTTAATGCTTTGAGGCTCTTACTGCTTGCTAAACAGCATTTAGAAGTTGTATTTTTGTTTGAATAAATCTATTTCTTTAACTAAGGCTGATAACAGAGTGGAAGCATGTTCTGGCAAGATGCCAGAACCTCTTAAGCAGCAACGAGGGTCATCTACCAGATACAAATATCTATCAGCTGAAAATGCTTGACTGTGCCATGGATGCCTGTATTAACCTTGAATCCTGGGAAGAGGCATTGTATTATGGCAGCAGGACTCTGGAACCATACAGGTAAGGGATGTAATTGGTTCAGCTGTTTCCAAAGATGGGGGAGAGCTGGCTGTCTCATTAAAAGTGAAGACTGTGCTTCATCTTGGTGCTTCTTACTGTTTTTATTTCTTGTGTATGTCTTGCATTGCTTTCTAGGTTAGTGAATGAGGCAGAATGCTCGTTCTGCTTTCACAGTCAGGCTGAAAGCAAATGAAAGGATAACAGGAACTGTAATAATAATAACTGATGATTATCTCCTTGCTTTTTCACATGTTCAGATGCTGCCCCATCCCTGATCAGAAACTGACATCCCATTTCAGGCTCCATTGACATGAGGGTATCAGTGTTTTATGCTGAAAATAATGCAAAAGTGAGGGACAGGTAGCTGGTTGAAATAATGTATATTCTCAATATATGCTATACATAGGTTTTGCAGAAAGAATAAAAAAGTCTTGTGAAATGCAATTTCAACTGGAAGTAAAAAAGCTTCTGATCCTTATTTTGGGAAGAGGTCAAGGTGGTGAAGTACTTGCTTTTCTTCTCTCCTGATCAGTACTTGTTCATGTGCTATGTGCTGGAAGAGTTTCTGAGTTCTGATGGTCTTTTGTTGATAAGGAAGGACAGTCTAGGAGATCATGCGTCGTGTGGTAAGGCTTGAAATTGATTGGGGCCTGGAGCTGTAATGCAACTTTGGTTATCTAGTAGAGGAAGGCCAGGGGCTTCTGCTTTGGTCTGTGTTCTAAAAGCTTTAGAAGACTCACATCTTTGGGTTCTGAATAGTTGCACTCTTTGTAACTAAGTGTAAGCCTGTGCTGAGTGTCCAGGTACAATGCCATTCACACATGAATGTTCATTCTTGGTAAGGTATTTTTTTGAGCACCCATTTCTTCTCTGTTGGTGCACCACATGATGTTTCCAGACAATGTGTGATGTTAAGAAGCGTGAGGGGTATGCTAGAGCTGAACAATATGCTCTGCTGTGAATATGAACATTTCAGATGTTACACATTTTCCCTAATCAAATGGAGATGCCATCAGCATTCAGCATTTTGCCTGAGGAAATTCCATATGGCAGCCTGTTTCTCAATAAAACTCAGGGCTTCACTTGAGGAACATAGTGTTTCAGAGCTTTCACTAAAAAGTGGTTGTTGATAAAACCTGCACAGGCTATGGTACATCACAGCTGTGGAGTAGCTCTGTGTTCATAATGACTATTCATTTTCACAGAGGAGGACATGAGTGTCTAAACAATTTCACATTTCTTCAGGGTGAAATTCACGTTGTGCATGTCCCACTTAACCTTTTATATAGGGCTTATGTAGTACTGCAGCAGTACATGCTTCCTGCCAGTGTTCTACCTTGTGGCACACTTCAGGATGAACAGAGTAGTCTGCATTTTTAAATGCTTCCTTATTAAATACAAAACCCCAAACCTCAGTTGTTTTGGGTTGGGTTTTTTATGAGTTGTTAACTCAGTTCTCCACGACTGAAAACTGACCATTTTGTTTTCTGCAGACATTTCTGAGAGCAGAGATTACAGTGAGATCTAGTGCAGTCTTACCAGATAATTTAATAAGGCTTTCTCTGTTTTGCTTGCTGAAGTGTACCATAGTTTTCAAGCTGTTTAATGCAGCAGTTTGGAGATGAAGGATTCGACTCTGCATCCAATTAGTATCTCTTAAGGTAATAATTATTTACATGAGATATTTGACCTTTTTTGCACGTTGGAGAGCTTGTAGTTATTCTCTCCTCACCCAAAAACATTATTTAAGAGAGATTTTTAGTTGTTTCTTTTTCTTTATACCTTCAAGTCATTGCTACAAGCTCTGACACACCTGAAACAAAATCCTCAGTTTCTCATTACAACAGATTGTGCCCTAAGCAGCAGGAGAGCAAATCCTAGGAAATCCTTTGGGATACATTGAATTTCTCCTGTTGAATCAATCTACTGCTTGGCTGCTCCTGCAGTTCCATTATAGCTACCTATTTTCCTTTCCTCTGCTCTGGAAAAAGTATACATACAGATCTCCACAGGGAATCACCTGAGAATTCGTGCAGTCCATATAAATAGAAAATCATTGTTACAACTTTAAAGGCTCTGGAGATTTGGTCAGAACTAGTTTTAATTTCAGGTAATGTGTTTATTGTGTGTTTTCCATTTCTTTAGCAGCAGGATTAATTTTCAGTGCTGTGTGACACGTATCGTAATGTATGTTTTCATTATGATGGTTGCTGACTTTTTCAGAATCATCCACTTCAAGTGGCAGAGATAGGCATCTGAACTACATAAAACTGGTTTGTCATGCTGAATACCAGGCCCTGTGTTTTAGGTAGCAATAATAACCTATAAGAAGCATTGTTCAGGACCTCTGAAATGGTTTTAGCAAAAAGAAAAGAAAAGGAAAAGCTGCCTTCTCCTTTTGTGCCAAACCGTAGCCATCCATTTTTTGTTAAAACCCACAACATGTATTTTTACTGAATAGCCTAAGCCAAGTGTATCTACACAGCTTTCCTTGTAAATGCCACATTAATAGCCTGTCTGTCCAAGAGCCTTAACCAAAGTTAAGACATTTGCCTAAGTGAAAGCTGCCCCACGTCATAGTCAGCACTCAGCAGCTTGCAAAAATAAACTTCCTTTCAAAAATCCTCATGAGCCTTAACCACAGAATAACAGAATATCAGCAAGAGGTGTTACATGGGTTTGTCATGTCTCAGTTAGCACATTCACTCTCTGGTCTGACTGCTGCTTGTGAAGGATCAGATGTGGAGATACTGAGAAAGGCAGATTTCCCTTAGGTTACCTCAGAGGAAGGGCCCAGCAGTTAGCCCTTAAATTACTGACAAGGCACATATGTTCTGGGGATTAGGTTTGGGG
The DNA here is from genome assembly GCA_013401135.1 of Cettia cetti. NCBI lineage: Eukaryota > Metazoa > Chordata > Aves > Passeriformes > Sylviidae > Cettia > Cettia cetti. The sequence goes on along the minus strand of VZUI01026703.1, from coordinate 18,250 downwards.
TATATTTTCCCCTTGTCTCAAGTATTCAGTGCTTTACATTTCTGCCAGAGAGTGGAAAAATGCATCTGCTATAAAACTCTGCTAGATGTCCTCAGCTATTGTGACAAGGGTAAGAGGAAAAGAAGTAACTATGTGACACCACAGGCCTGCTGGGCTTACCTGCTGGATAACACCATGTCACCTCTTTGGGCTCATGGGACATCAGGTCTGGTGAGATTCTGATACAGAGACAGCAAAAATGTTCATCGATTTCTGCTCTGCACTGCTTATAATCCCCTGCTGAATTTCAAGCTAATGTAGAAATCCCACTGATTTTCAGATTGGCTGTTTTAATTAACAACCCTCCATCTCCAGTGCTGCAGCATTAGAAGTAACTGGAGGGCTTCAGTATTACCAAGAGAAAATCCTTTCTTTTTGTCCCGGGCAGAAGTGCTGCTCTGGCCCTACATCCAGCAGCCTTGCACATTCTTCCCTCTCCATCCCCTCTCCACTGAGTCAGCACAAATACAGGGATTGTGCAATGTGACTGCTCTGCTTCTGGAGTGGGAGGGAGCTGGGTAGATGGAAGCATCCCATATTTGTGTTATCTGTGCATCATTTGTCTGCCCTTCTACCTCCTCCTATTCTCTTTCCCTTCCTGTAGTATTTTGTAGTACACCATTACTTCAGCATTTGTCAGTAACTGAGTTCATTTAGGGAGCAGGGAAAGCAATCCGAATGAATGCAGATTTGGATTGTTTTGCAAAGGCCTGGGTTTAAGAACAGTGGCTGGTGTGTTCTTGATTTTTTCTGAGAACATGGTTGAATTTTCATTGGGATAATGAAATACCAGCCAGGTATTTTTGATTTAAAAATCTAATTTAATATATATGATGGTCCGTATTTTCTAAGTATGTGAACATCAATCAAAAGGCAAATTAAAAATTGATGGTAGCTATAGTATCCTTTTCTTGAGTCATGATCTTGTAAAAAAGCCAAAAAAAAAAAAAAAAAATCTGTAGAACTTAATATTCTTGAAACAAACTCTGAACCTATTTTCTCTTCTTCAAGAAGGATTTCCAAGAGAGTCTCACTTTCTTTTGGTCTGATTTTTCCTGCTCTTTGAATGCATTTAGAAAAAAAAAAAAATCTTGTTTTTACAGCTATGTGTTTTGCAATACACATGTGATAAATGCAATGATTGGAAATAATTTTTTTATCAAATATATATCTTTCTTTAGTGAGCTTAACAGACTTCTGAGTACTGGCTAGTTCTGAGGCACTTGAATTTACTTTTACATTGAAAGCTAGAGGGACAAATAATATCCCCAAAACTGCCCTGCAGTGATAGCCAGGGCCACTGGGGGATGCTACTGCTTAAGGGTTACAGCCCGGATTCGCCGCCAGTCGGCACCCTGGTTATGGAAGGTCCCCTGGGGGTTCGTGCCTGGCTGCTGGATTTCTGAGCCCAGAGACAGTACTAATTCTCTGACCAAAGTTCAATGTCTTAATCATAAACCATCCGTTGTAAACATAAATCTTACCTCTGGGATCACCCGAGAGGGAGAGAAAAATGTCAAGGTGGAGAAAGCAATTTAAAGAAATAGTGAAACAAAGAACAGAAAGAATTAAATCGTCCTTATTCACTTTGCTAGGGTTTTAGAAAATAGCCATGGCATTCAATGTTTAGAGAAAAATGTGTCAAAAGAAGAGGAAAACCCAGTATAAATAATACAGTGTATAGTCTCTGGTAAATTATAGGTAACTCTTCCAAAAGATAGATGTTTGTAGCAATATTGGAACCATTTTTGGCTTCAGTGTACATATTTTATTGATACACAGGGAGAATGCTTGTCATGGGGCTGCTATGTTTAGGAATTAAAACACTTCAGCAGCCCACTTCCATCTTCCATTCTTTCCTACTTCCTCTCCTCCAGTCCCAACACCCTTATCCAAGAAATGAAAAAGAAAGGTTTTACATCTGAGGTCTGTTGCCTAAGTTGTCTATGACCTGATCAATCCCTTTCCCATGTAGGAAATGGATTTTCTGTTTTTCTGGTTGCTTGCTGTGTACATCTGTGTAGCACCATCACCTTCAATTCTTTGGTTCTTTACTAGTTGTTTTCCTTGTATGTTTCCATTACAACCATTGGCTGACCCCCAAAGCGATACTGACCTGCATAATCCTCAATGACTTCCAAAGACTCACACTCCCATGAGTGCTCCACCTTCTATCTTTCTTCATTTCCACATATTGTGCATATGGGTAGAAATTCTTACTTTTCTCTCCAGTCATGCCAGCTGTTTTTTGGGTGTAATTTTGATGTCACTGGCTTTTCCAATATACCCTATCACACACAAGTAGAAGTTCAGCAACAGCAGTGTTAATATGAAGTACCTTGTTCAGTGTATACCACATTTTTTAGACTAAGATTTCCTTAAATAGCTTGATTGCTGCAAGAATTTTGGGTTAGTGTACGTCCAGTAGCTCTATATTTGTATACTGATGCTTACTCTCTTCACTTTTAGCTTCTAGTTTCAGGTTTGCCAGAGCCAAAAGATTCAGTTTGGTTTTGGTGTTTCTTGGTTTTTTGCTTTTCTTACTTAAGCAGTAATAGTTGGTATTTTTGTCTTGTAATCAGGGGATTCTTTCTTGGTATTTTTACGTGCATGCTTGCAATTTGCAAAGTAAGGACTTGGGCAGCCATTACCTGAGCTCTTTTCATTAGACTGCTTGCTATTGCACACTAGTTAAAGGACACACGTTAAAAAATAGAAGTGAGTTTACGCATGAGCAGATATTTCAAAGACTTGTCTGCTGTGAAAAAAAATGCAACATAGTTATTCACTTGGAACAATTTTGAGAACAGTTTTGAGGAATTCACAGTGTCTGTGGATTTTGCTAAGAAGAGAAGGGTGGAATTGATGGCATACAGATTGTAAATAAAGGTTTGGTTAGAACCTAAACTTGAATGGGGTTGGGAAGTGATTTTGAGGGAGCAATTAACAGTTAAAAATAGAGATATATGAAACATATATGGAGTTTGGATTCCTTTGACAGTAACTGAACATTGCTTTGCAAAAGCTATTTTAAAGGCAAAAATCATGGTGAAAGGGAGAAAAAAATGAAGAGAATGACTTAAAACCAGATATATTATGGTTCTATCTCTGACGAAAGAGAAGAAAAAGAGAGGTCACATGTCGCAAGATACATCAAAGGAAACAGAGACAGGTTCCTTTTTGCAAGTGTTGTGGGTTCTCCCGTTTTTGTGGGATGAGCTCGTCCTTTATACAGAAAGTCAGAGGCCAGTTTGGTAATACAAAAGGTAAACCTTTCTACCAATTGCTCATTCCAGAGGGACATCAGAAGAAGGTCCCTCCCATAAGAAAGAGTGTAAACATTCTTATATTTGCAAAACATTGCTCTTCTGTTTACCAGAAGAAAGCCTGGGAAAGAACCCTTTTTAATATCAACACTTTCAGGCTTGAATCTCAGAACTACAGTCATGAAGGAAATAGGAGCAGAGAAGCTGTAAGGAGCAATGCATTCTCTGAGGGTAGAATTAGGAAAAGTCTGATTTTATTAATAAAATACCTATTTCTTTGTTTGAATAAATTGTCAGTTTGAGTTGAGGAAGCATAGAGAGACTTGTCAGTGCTTCCAAGGAGAAAATCAATTGAGAGTTTCTCATGGTGGGGATGCAAACAGTAGTGGAAAAGTAAAACTGTGGTATTTAAGCAAGAAAACAGAGGTATAATAGGGATAAAGGCTGAAAAAGATGAAAAGGCAGTGTTTTTTCCCTATTGATAAATCAGAAAAGATATGGAAAAGGAAAACCACAGTCATGAGGAAAAGAAGAGGAAAGGAGCAGTGGATAAAGAGAGCAAAGAAATTGAAGAACATAGTTTGTTTAAAGGGTGAATCAATGTGAGTGGCCAGGGAGAGTGAGAAATGGAAAGATAGTGCTTTGAAGAGAAGTGTGCACAGCCTGAAAATCAAAGGAGGTATTGTCAAACAAGAACCGTGACCATGAATCACTAAGTTCCTAGTGAGATGATCCATCCAGCAGGGAATCCAAAGAGTGAAGGTCACAGAGGTTCTGTAGTAAAATAGGTGATGCTGAGTAAAGCTGAAATTTCACAGACTGATATTGACAGGAAAAGGAAGAAAAAAGAAGAGCATGCAGATAAGAGGAAAATGCAAGTTACTGCAGTGAGCAAATCCTATAGACCGCACAGTTATTGATGTGATGGCAGAGATCATCGGATCTTGAATTTTCCTTTTATTGAGTGAAAGGGCTAAAATGTTGTGGAAGATGTAATTAGGAGTGCTTTACTTGGATATACCCGAAATCCAGGAATATCCTTATTTTTGCGTGCATAACGTTACCTTTGTTAACAGGTTCATGCATACTCCTGTCCACCATACCGAATCTGTATGTACTATGAATCTCTTGACCTGGTCAATCTGTTAATCAGTTTTCCTTAACCCCATAAAACCCCAGAAAATCCAGTCCTTCTATACAAAGAACATTGGAGGTATCAAAACTAATTCCAAATTATCTAATCCTGTTTTGAGAACCAGCACAGCCACATTAGGATAGCACTCTACCTTACATAATTATCAGTAGAATTGTGCCACAGGGGAATGCTGAGAACACTGACTACTATGCAAACACTGTTTGTGCTACCTCATAAACACAACAGCTTATGGCCTTCAGAAATTTAGTCAATGCCTAATCTTTTTCTTACTTACCTGGACAACAGCTAATATTGGACTATGCAATTTCAAGTGAAAGAGTTGATGCTGTGTTGACCTTCTGGCCAATTGTAAAAACCTTCTGCATGTATTCCCTTGGTGCTTCCTTTCCACTCTGGTTTTCTATTAGAAATTTTATGTGCTTTAGGCCAGAATGCCGAGTACTGTCTGCTGGTATTCAGCCCTGAGATGTTTTTCAGCCTTCAGATAAACCAGTTACATGGTTAAAGAGGTGATTCAGTGTTTCTCCTCTCCTCCTCTTCCCCTGAGTATGCTGGAACCTCTTTTCTCAGGTTCAGTTTGTCATTTTATCATCAGGCAAGACACAGAAGCCTGAATCAGCTTTATTTATGTGACTTTGAAGATGAAAGCAGGAAGGAAGAAACAAAAAGCAAATGATTTTGGGTAGAGGGCAAAACAAAGATAGTAACTGATTACAAATGTTGGAAGGCTAAAAAAAAAGGCAGATTATAGTCTTGCTAAGGAAAAAGGTTCACAGAAACAGAAAGAGGCTGCCCAAAGAGCCATGAAACTTGATGAAAGTGAGAGCAAGATAAATATATCAAAGAGGAGAGAATCACCCTCAGAAAATAATGCAAGTCCACTGATTAATAAATAATAAGAAATATATATTTTACAACCAAAATAAAGTCATCTTCAAGGAATACAATGCACACATATCTAGTAAAGGGAGAGAGTATGGGTATGTGATATAGACAACCAAAGAACGATGACAAGAAGCCTAGAAATATCAAAATTAGGGTGAAAAATCCTCTTTTTTAAACTCCTCCCTATTATCACAAAAGATCAAATAGGGAGAGGGCAAAGGAAATGGATGCTTGCCACAGTTGCAAACACTCTCCTAAGAGGAAAATCAGCTTTCTCTAGCCATACAGTGCTAGAGAGGCTACGGTGCTCTTGGAGGATACGGTTGATGGGCTGCCAGAAGTGAAGATAAAGTTCTGGAATCAAAGTGTTTTCATTATAGCAGCATCATGAATTCATTTACATAATAATTCAGGTATGTTGAATGATGTAAACCAAGGATATATTGTTCTTTTAAGGCTGGCCAGCCTTTCAGAAACCTTCTGAAAACTGGCAAAAGTGACAGCCAAAAAGTAGAAGCATCCTGAACAAGGTCTTTGTACTTGAATCACTGTTGATGAAATAGAAAAGAGAAAGAGAAAAGAAAATATTTTCGTGCAATAGTGTGCTTGGCAGACTTTGAAAAATGGAATTAGATCCTACTCTGCTACAAAATGTCTCAGTATATACAGTCATAAAAAGGAAAAATATTTAGAAGATTAATTTTCTCAGCATAGGGGGAATTTGCAAGATTTACCATAGCATTTTGAGAAGTACCTCACTTTATATAGTGGCACAAATTACATGTTGTAAAAATGTTTATGTAAATACAACTAGAGACCTTGCTTAAGAAGGTGTGTGTTGTAGTTTGAGATGTTCTGAAACACAGACATTGTGTCCTATGAAATGCAACACAAATTCTCAAATCTTACCAAAAAATCACAGAATAACTTATGACCAGGGCAATGACCTACTAATTAGTTGCATGGTCTCATGACCATAGCTAAAGATAAGCTATCTTAGATATTTTTCTCAGTACAGCACCAGCATAATGTCTCTTATTTTTCAAGGTATTTCAAAATGCCTAACCAAGTTGGGTAATATTGCCTCTACCAATTCAACATCTTAGAATTTTTAGATGAAAACCAGGTTTACATGCTTACAGGAAGATAATGTCCTGAATGCATACTCAAGCTTAATCTGTTGCTACCTGTCTGGATTCAGTTCATCTGTGTATTGTCTTGCTGGCAAATTTGCAGTTCAAGTGAGCTCTGCCAATGCTGGATGTTTATCAAGAGATGCTATTAAATTATGTTAGGTTGCTTGTGTCAGTAGAGAAAAAAAAAACAGAGGTGGAGGGTGTGGGAGGTGTGGGTGGCAAGATCTTTTCCATGTAAGAAAGCATCAAAGTTAATCTGTGACACAAAAGTACATTGACTTAACTAAAACTGTTAATTTTATTAAGTACCCCATGCTTTCAACCCCCTGCCTTGCTCTGAGAGCAGCACTGTCCCAGGGAAGTACACCTAACTTCTGATACCTTGAGGAGAACAAGAAAGTACAGTGATTATCCTATGATGTGTTAAACTGGGTCCATCCACTGTTCTTCATCTTTGCATCTGAAAAACACCAGGGTAGAGCACTGACTGCATCCAGTGACACTAAAAAACCCACAGCAAGTTGCACTCAGACCCTGCTAAGATAAACAAGAGAAGAGTGACAACAGTCTCTCGTAAATTAAAAGGATACATCTTCATGGAAATCAGGGTTGGCTTGTGGATCCCAAGCTCACCACAGCACTCAGCAACATGCAATTCACTGCCAAAAGCACTTCACTGGGGGTCCCAGTCACTTTTCCCTGGTGGCAAATAGCAGGATGAGAGCAACCAGCCACAGGGTGAACCAGGGGAGGCTTAGATTGGATATTGGGAAAAATTTCTCAACTGAAAGGGTGGTCAGGCACTGAAATAGTCTGTCTAGGGAAGTAGTGGAATCCCCATCTCTGGTGAATTATTCAAAAGCTGTGTGAATGTGGCACTTGTGGATATGGTTTATTGATGAACTCCATAGTACCGGGTTAACAGTTAGACTCAATAATCTTAGAGGTCTTTTTCAAATTTTATAATTCTAAGATTCACTGTTGGTGATAATGGTGTGGTGTACATAGTGGGAGATCAGTCTGCCTAAGGAGTAAATTACTGAACTTTCTTCTATAAAGTCTATTTCAGTGGTTAGAACTGAATAAATTTTTACCAGGTTGAATGGGGAAAAAAATTTACTTAAATTTTTCCTGCTATTCGCCCCAAAAAACTATCGCTTCCTTTTTGTGTCCTGTATTTAATCATCAAACAAGATAAAGTTCTTGGCTGCTCTGGACTAATAGAACTTGCTTTACATCGAGTAAGGATGCAAAAGATTTTCCATGAAACTTCACCTTTCTCCCAAGCACAAATGCAGACATTCATGGCGTGTGTTCACCTCTGTGTATACTCATACACCTTCCTCTTGCTGTAACTGCTTCCTAACCAGGTAAATCCACAATTGGGTTGCTGGTATCTTTAGAAAGCTGCTTTGAATTTTGGTTCAGTTTTTCAGTTCATGCTGTTTTTTCTATATTAGTTCCTGTCTTTGCAGTCCTTTTATCAAGATTTCTTTGTAATGGATTCAAGCAAATATACACATGCTTAAGCCAGACAAGTTGCATTCCAGTAAACAGCACGTTCCTTTGGCCCTTTCTGCACACTCCTCAGATGGCTCATCCCTGGCTCTCAGGGCTACCCTTTGGCAAATTTCTGCTTACTTTTGTTTAACTGCAGTTGAAAAGGTAATTTGATTTCCAAGGTCTGGCAGTGCAAGTGACAGCAATGGCTTTAATAGAGATACCTTAGCCTGTTCCTGAAACAGAGTTAGTGTGTTGTATTCAAGGCCACAGCACTACCCCAACTTGTGATTAACTGCTTAGTGAGTTCCATTTCCTTATAAGAACATGTGTAAGAACCCAAGAATGTATGCCACAAGTGAACTAAGCATTAATCTGTCAGCAGCTTAAGTGTGTTTGGGATAATGCAATGGAAATATGTGGTATAGTGACACAGTGTTTGTTCTCTGGGAAGCATTTAAGAGCAGATGGAACCTGTAAAATAGATTGATTTGTGAAAGTGTGCAGCTTCTATCAGATTTGCTTGATGCTTACTTGTTTTAACCCAAATAAACACAGGCCACATGTGTTTGAATTTTCAGTAAGGTGATGGTAGCTACATGTGGGGAACCCAACATTAATAAGTGCACAGAAACTCATGAGGAAGTGACTTCTTTTTAAAAGGCATGCTTCTCTCCTAAAATAAGTAGATGAGTAAAAATTAGCATATAACTGAGGATGTATCCTAAGGAACTAAAAAAAAAGATTAAGGATTCTACAAAAACATAAGGAATACAATGCTGCAGTCTCATTACAGTTAAATGGGAAATTAGTTCCATAGCAGGCATGTATTAAAATTGTAGTATAAATCAATAATATCTATAAAAATGAAGTAGTGTTGTATGGAAATTACATAAAAATGTTACATTTTTAAATTAAATATTAAGCATCCTGCAGCTCTGTTGAAGCACACTGTAAAAGTCTGCAGACAATGGTTATGGTTGCAAGTTGAATTCCTCTAGGCTATGTATTACTTTTGCATCCTTAAAGGAAGACATTACTTTTGCATCCTTAAAGGTGACTTTTTGGTCTCTTCCACCTGCTTATCTGAAGAAATAATAAATCCTACATCAAGATCTGGATGACTCTTATATTTTTGCAAAGCTTCACCGCTACTTTAAGGACACTGAGTTTTGTGCCACTGCAGCAACAACAATTTATTTTTTCTGTTTCAGAATTTGGATGAAGTTGAACCTTAGCATGGAATTTGCAGACATCCTACAATGACATTTATCCAATTGTTTTATACTGAACTAAATCAGTTTAATAAGTGAATCAACAGAAAGGATAGATTTTCAGAAGCTTGGGATTTTTTTCATTTTTTTGAAAGCAAGCATATCAATGCATCTCCCAAATTAAAAAGAGCATGTGGATTTCTGCCATCTTGCCTTCTGTGTAGTGCAGAATTTCTGTACCTGTAGCACAGATCTTGTTTCAGCTGATTGTGAGAAATTTGCCTGGGGTGAACAGAGTAAGAAATAATATTAAAAATGTGTCTCTGGAAACATAATTCTACACTTGAGAATTGTGTATGTTGCAGTCTTCAGTTAATTTTAAAACTATATTTTTTATGTTCTTCAGGGTACAATATATAATATTCTATTAAGCTTTTTGCATGTGGTGTTCGTAGGCACATCCTTAGCACGATTTTGAAAGGCTTAATAAATGTCATGCCTCTTCTAACCTAAGGGAATCTTGACTATGCAAAATATGGCAAAATGTGTATAGCTACACAGAGAAATGCAGACCCAAACCCTCAGTTGTTCCCACAGCAATATTGTGTCATGAATATTCTTTCTACCCAGAGCACTGGAGAGCAGAATGGCAAGGTCCAGGGACATACCATAAAAGAAAGATTCCCATGCATTGTTGCAGTAAAAGCTTGGTCTTTCAGTAACCACTTAGAAATTAAAGACATTTCAGTGTCAGTGTGGCTTCTCTGATTGTGTTATCTGTGTGTGTACTTTTGCTTGTTGGTGCTAGCTAGAAAACTGCATAAAGACAGAGATGTCAAGTGTGTGAGGTTCCTAAAAGTCAGTAGAAGATAAGAGGTCACATATAGAGTGCCTATAAAGAGAGGTTGTTTAATCTCATGTTTGAATGTATTAGTAGACACCAAAATAAAATATCCACATAGCAAAAAAGCAGTTTTTAATGTCCTGGTGCAGGGGAATAAGCTCCACACCTATCTTAACATAAAAAACGCCACAAGTCACAAGGAGTTTGGTAAATTTAGGTGCTCCTACAACTAGTTGAAAGCTGTGATTCTGCTGCTCACCTCAGTGGCTCAGCTGTGGGCAGAAGATAAACCCCTGTCACCCTTATTGAGGAAAGGGAGGAAGTACAAAGGACATGAAATAGCCATAAAGAGCAGCCAATATATTTCTTTCTTCTGAAGCCCATATTTCTCTTAGAAATGATCAGAGCTGAACATCTGCATTTAACACGCATAGTGCTCCATGATGTTGCAATTAATGCTTTAGATTAACAGAATTTGCATAGTATCAGTGAAAACATTTGCTTTCCTGCCTGCTTTTTTGTGCTATGGAATTGTGGATTTGGTATGTTTTAATTTCTTTTTGGTTTATTTTTAATGTACGGAGAAAAATAATACCATGGTAAAAAAATGGGTAAAAATTTTAAAACCAAGGAAAATCTTAAATTGTGTCTGCCATTTCAGTGTTACTTGAAGATCATGTGGAAGAAAAAGTCATTGCATACACAGCAGTTCTTCCATTATGTGGAAGAAAAAGTTGTTGCATACACAGCAGTTCTTAGTACGCTTCACGGATGAGGTTGAGAGGTTTTGTTGAGTCTGCATTCTTTCATATATCAAAGTCAACACACTCTTTGGCTAAAGTTTTTGGAAAAAGTTCAAGGCCATCAGATGGAATACTTGGCATTGTTGGCAGAGTTCTCTTGGCTTCCTTAAGGCTTGAGTTTCATTTCTTGTGCTGGTTCTAGATCAGTCAGCTGTAGATGATGGATGAGTCATAGGGAAATGTCCCCAGTATTTTTAGAGCTGTCAAGTCTCTCATGCCAGGTAGGAAACTTGGTCTTCTGACTTCTCCTTTGTACTCCCTGCCCCTGGTGGAGTGGCTGTTGCTTGTCTTCTCCATTTCTGTCACATCTGGCAAAAAGGATCCCTGTGAAAAGTCAGCTGGAATAATTTATGTCTGGATAATTGGTTATCCAGGAACAATGCTGCAGCAGGTCCTCCCTTACGTGCCTGGAAGTGCAGTCAGTCTTATGCTCACACACGTGTCATCCTGTGCATGAATCTCGTGTGTGTGGTTCCTGTAGCGTGTTTCTCTTGCTCAGATCTCTGTGGGAAAGTGCACTTCCATAAATTCAAGACCTGACTCCTTTCACACACATAATTTTTAACTTAGCTAACTTCTCTGTGAGTGAGTTACACTTACCCCTTTTGATCACTGGAGTTTTTGTTACAATGTGTTGACAGATGTTTCTATTTCTCCCTGAGTTCAATGAATCTGCTCTTTAATTTTAGCATAGCCATGTTTTGCATTTTTACTTTATTCTCAATAGTTGAAGATACCTGCTTTTCATAGCCTGATGGAGATAACAAATTATTTTGTCATGTAACCCAGAAAAGCAGTTACTTAGAAAGCAGAGAAAGCTTTGTGACCCATCATTATAAAACTATTCACTGTGTAATGCACCTTCTTATGCTAATCAAAAGCATTTTGGATAATGGAAAAAAAAAAAAAAGACCTAACATGATCAAGCCTTTTTTTTTTTTTTTTTTTTTTTTTTTAGTTGTGAACCTGTAAATTAACATCAGAAACAAAATATACTGAATTAGTTCATGGAAGTAAAAACTGAATTTATAATTAAAAATTTTGAAGCTGTCCAATACAATGCTTCCTTTTTGAAAAGCACACTGTGCCGTGTCAGTTTGCCACAAACTATGACAGTCCTTAATGAGCTGGTATTTGTGTACCTAACATTTCTCAGAAACTTTTTTTCACATAGGGATTATATTGGGCCAGAAGCATCCTAAGATTTTGTATCCATTGGTGTGAAGGTGGATGCTTGCATGACTGCCACCTTCCTCTTTACTCTTTCACAGCTCTTGGTTTTCAGTGAGTTCAGTACAGTGATTTTATTTCAAAGTATTTTTTAAAGCAGACAAAGAGATTGGTGGATCAGAAGGACCAGAGGTAATGATAATATTTAACTTAGAGTATTAGAAAAATGAAGCCAGTATGTCCTTAATAAGAATAAATCCAGCCTCTGGCTGATGTGCTGGTAGTATGTTGTTTGTGGAAGTGATGTGGATGGCTCATCACAGTCTGAAGGAGCAAGCCCTGACTTCTGTAGTGCCTTGTTTTTAGTAGCTGCCACCATTGCTCCTTCTCTTGTATAAAAATGTCTCCTGATTTGTACATTGTCAGCCTTGTGTCACTGCATGTTGCCCTGTTTCATCCCCAACACCAATCTTTTCATGCCCTTCTTCCAAGCTATCACTGTCCTCTAAGTTTCTGCTAATACAAATCATACCAGAGCAGAGTCAAGTGATACTTATCTAAGATATATCCAGCCTTCTGTGTCTAATAAGAAAAAAAAATTAAATATACATAGTTTTAAGAATGTTGTCTGGTTTATTCTCCTCCTGAAGGCAGCTTGCTAACAACATTCACTCAGGAGGTCTGTTTTTCTTCTTTATATTTAAACGTTTGCCTTTTGTACGCCACAGATTTTCCTGAAGTGCTATCCATAAATGTACAAGCATAGAAGGGTTGGCTGCAGACATGTGCAATGAGCATATTGGAAATTTGCATTTTGTGGACTCCTCAAATCACAGCATTTTAGAGGCCAACTCAGTATGCTCCTTGTAGCCTTTCACTGCTTGTTAATGCACAGATACTTCATGATAGCTGTGATCAACACCAGGGTAGCTTCTGCCTGTAAAAAGCTCCAGGTATATTAGCTCTAAAGGCAAAAATACCACCATGCCAATGCTCAGCCACTGAGTTGTTCACTGGCTTCCAGAGCTAAGGGAGCTATTTTTCCATTAGATTTTTGCCTCTGACTGACTGTCTTTTTATGCTGGTTCACTAAATGATAGCTATAGTGTAGCATTCATGCAGTGACTGTTACATATCAGAGAATTTACTGGAACTCTCTAGAATTTTAGATGGGCATAATGAAATTTATAGTGCAGAAACCAGAGTTTCCCAGGAGCAGAGAATTTATAACATCTCTGCTGTGTGCATTCCATCATATCAATCTCAGGGCAAAGCTCACATTGTGTTCTTTACTTTGGGGAATGTACTACTGGTATCTTTATCTTCTGTTATCTTGGTGTTTTAGATTACCAGACCATCTTTGAGATTTCTACTTCAGTGCCAAATTTAACTAAGAATTGACCAATGGATTCAGAAATTACTAGAGAAGAACAGGCAGACAGATGATGGCCCCATAAATCTTGTTATCAGGCTGAAAAAGGGATTTTTTTTCCTTAGCTGTTACAGAAGATAAAGCCAGCAGGTCAGGGAAGGACAGCCTAACAGTAAGATAGAGTGTGACCAGGACATCAGTTCTTTCCAGCCTTAGACAGTCTGTGTGGATGGGTGACAGGTCACCAATCCCTACGTGATTGAAGCGTTATCTGGGAACTGTGACAAGGAAGAGTTCTAATGAGGGATTTGTTGAAATCTAACAAAGCAGTTTCATGGATGCATATAGGAAGCTTACCTCCCAGGTATGAAGGGCAGCTTGAGCTGCAGCAGGGGAAAATTGAAAGTTTATACTTGGTGGGGGGTTTTCTCTATTAGTCTCACTAATAGAGAAAACCCCCCAATTAGTCTCACTAATAGAGAAAACCCCCCAAGTTTTCTCTATTAGTGTGAGCAATGACAACTGAACATCTCAGTTTGTTCAGTGCCCTAGCACTGATTAGGTAGCTTTAGCTAATCGGTCTGTGGACTGCAGTGGAGCATCAACTTCTTTTTTCAAAGGCAGTTTTGGCACCTGCCAAATCTCTGTGAGTTACTCTTTTTTCCATATGGCATTGGTCTCACATAACACCAAACACTTTTTTGTTTCCCCACATTCCCAGTTATAGGCATGTATTTTCTTTTCCAAATGCCATCCTTTTTCTCTTAGAAGACAAGCTACAAATGACAAGCAGCAGCACAGGATTTTCCTGCCTGCCTGTGTTTGCCCACAAATACTATCACCACTTCCACTACCCAGATGGTGTCTTGCTCTAGATAATACTCACCTCACCTTTGGATGGTTTCCCAACATTTAAAATTGAGATATTTAAGTCAAGGGGAGACCCTTCCCAAAGCAATCCTCAAGGGACCATGTCCTGGGAATTGCTCTATTAGGATAGACCACCATCTTGCATTTTGTAGTTCCCAGTAATGATTTTTCAGGAGCTGAATGTGCCACTCCCACACAATATGATTCAACTCAGCCAGAGGTCACTGGCCTCCATCACTGTTATTAAAATTGGGCCTGAACAGAGCAAATTATTAACAGAGCTGAGAAAGGAATGAATAACAAGAAATTCACTTCCCAAAATTACTTCCTCCTTTGCCTTCACAACAGCCATGAGCATATGTGCAGCTTTCTCAGATTTATTTTTTGTAGAGTTCTTTAAATGAGTGTATTTATAATATTTACTATGTGGCTGTATTGTGAACCTTTAAAACTTAAAGCTGTTTTTATCCCTCAAGTAAAAATGCTTGCTGCCATAGTAGCTGAGCATTGAGGCACTTGCAGCCAACTGCTAGTGTTAAAAAATGGAGATAATTCTTTCGCAAGTTTCTGCACAAGCACAGAGGCATCTTGGAATCCTTACTAATGGCTTTAATTATGAAAACCAAGCTTTAACTTTATTAATTCACACATATGACTAGAATATGCATGCTATGAATATTTATTATAGTAGAATTCAAGTTGTCATTGACTGTGAAACAAAATCAAGGACCCAATAAATTCAGTTAAAATGCAGACAAGTGTGTTCTACTTCATTGCAAAGTACAGGATATTTTGTGCTGCTTCTAGCACTCTTCTGAAGTGAGGAGAAAAAAAGAAGCAACGTATACATTTCCAGATGCTGTTCATATGGTCAAATACTTAAAATATTTGCAAAGGGTCCTTTTATACTATATGTAGGGGTTTTTTAACCATATGGTCTAACTTGCTGTATGGTCTAGTTTACAGATCTAGTTTACCTCTCTTCTGTGTTCTCAGCCCTGTTACTTCACCCTTTCTGAGTGGTTCCTGACTTACAGAGGTACCCAAAATACTCCACCTAAGCCATTCACTCTGAAACAGAAAAGAAAGGAAAAGTGTAATGCAGTGTGTTTGTGCTGGATCCAGCAGTACCTCTTGCAACAGAGGTTAAAGCAGCAATCCAGATGTTCAAAATCTCTTAGCTAACTTCTGGGTGAGATTGGGACCATAAACAAATCTTCTGTTGGGAGCGAAAAGCCTGGTGTTAGAGATGAGAAAGTTGGTTCAGTGGTTGCACGTGCTGACATGCACAATTGCTGACCCAGGTATATTTTCTTAGCCTGTCTGCCCAAGTAGACAGAAGAGGACATGTACAGGTGAATTCATGACCCCATCGAGGAGAGCTGACAATGGCCACTGTCTGCTCAGTAGAAAAAGCAGAGAAAGACCAGGTTACACTTTTATTCTGAGGTTTAAAGATCTGTGCATGTTTGGTGTAAGAGGCAGTATGGATCTTCCAGAATCCCTAAGTTTCAGTTCTTCTTTTTCTCTTTGTCTTGGTACCTAACTCAGACACTGACACATTTTGGATCATGTTCTTTTCTCTCCCATATTATTTTTATACTCCTCATTGCTTCTTTGACTCTGAACTATTTATCTTCATTTCTTTGACTCCTCTCTCTGTTCCTTGGTGAAGAATGAGTCAAGGAGTGTGTGGGTATGTGAATGGGGGTGTATTTCTGTAATTTCTTCTCCTTTATACCCCTTTTCCTCAGCAACTTCAGAGTACAAACATGTGTCATCACCAATGGCCTTTCCTTTTCCTACAAGAGATAGAAAACCAGTCCTCCTTCCAGTAGCTCCTGGGGGGAAAGGATGAAGACCCTAGGACTGAACTTTTCCTTTGTCCAATGAAAAGGTTACCCCTGACACACAAAGTCCTCATTCCATAAACTGTCATTCCTCCAGCCAAGGTGTCAGAGGATCTTTTTCATCTTCCAAGCATGGAAAGGGGAACTGTGTCCCATGCTCAGGCATTGCAAGCAGGAAAAAAATAATCAGCTCACTGATTCCAAATGGACAGATGAGCTCCTTGGCACCTGGTTAGAGAGAAATAAAACCACGAGGGCATCCTCCAAATGTCATTAATTTTTATGGGGTTTGAAAGTGGTTGTCAGAAGGTAGACTTCCACAGGGGCTCAAGGATTCTCTACACAAAACATCTGCACTGTCATGGACTAGAAGAGCTATTTCAAGAAAGACCTTTTTTCTTTGAGAGTAGTTTTACATTGTTACCCATCACAGCATTATCTTCCCTAGGTTTATCTGCTGTCTTGAAAAAAAAAGGAAAAAAACCCAAACAAAACCAGAAAAAAAAAAAAGCTGAGTGTAGAAAGGGATTTACATGCTATAGCTAGTTTGTCTATCAAGTCAATTTTTTGCCTATACTAAGATTCCTGTGGATTCTATATAACTTTCTCTTTTACTTACATTTCAAAGCACCAGCAGCTCCCATGGAACTGCAGCCTCTGGTTACCATCTATGTTACTGGGCAAAGTGACCACATGGATGGTGAAACAAATGCTCCCCCAGTGCTGCTGTTGAGTTGCTGCAATTGTGTGGTCAATGGAGGGTTAAACTCATTCCCTTGCAGTACGTGCTTTCTTATGATTTTTCAGAGGGTTTTTTATAGAGCTATTTTCTTTTCACCTCTTTCATCTATTTGTTGTGAATGCCCACATGACCTCCTGAAAATACAAACACACTCTTTTATTTGCAGAGCCTATTATCAGCCCTGTCTTTAGCCCCATGATAAAGGTCAAGTAGATTAGTTAGGGAGGCTCTTGCCTTTCTAAATCCACATTGGTTATCTCCTTTTAGATAATTACTATCCATGTATTTCTCTAATGTGCCCCAGTGTATAGTTTCCATTCCTTGAATACTGCAAGGTTAAATTCATCTACTTCTGACACATTTTGCTGGGTTTCAGCTCTGCTAACTGGTTTAATACCAGTGCTTTTGTGATTAGTCTTCCTGGACAGTAGAAATAGAGCAGATGCTCCAGAAGAATATTATTTTTCAATGCAAATTTTCTGAGAAACACTTGTGTTCTAAGAAACACCAGCTAATGTTTCGGACTTTTCATGTAACAGTTTTTCAGCTATCCATGCTCTAACCTCTTCCTTTAATGCTGTATTGCCTATGCAAATTCATGCTGTCTATGGAAAACCTGTGGGAATAGAGGAGCACAACAGTAAGAAAGAGAGGACTAATGTTAACCTCTCTGAAACCTCTAGTGAGAATTTAAAATGCCACTGAAACATCAAGGCTTTCTAGGTACTTGTTTTAAAAAATATTATTCTGATATTAAAAACATTGCATTTCACAGTTGTCAGAAAAAAAATCATAAATCATAAGATTTATTTTTTACTATTTCATCATGATAATAGTTGCAAGAGATGCTAGAGGGCTTTAAACATATGTATGCAAGATGTCACTCAGAATTACTTATTTCCAGTGAATATTCCTTATCTATGCATTATCAATTAGGATAACTATTTTAATAGGGGCTTTATCCATAGTTAGCATGTGCTGTTTTCCTGGGTTTCCTACTGCTCGTCATCAAAACAGGATGTCTAAAATGCTGCATAGTATAATATAGAATAAGGAATATGGAGAAAAAAAATTCAATATCTTTAGTCTGAAATGTGTTAATCAAAATACCTGGTTCTGCTTCATTTAAACTTTCAGTATAATATTAATTCCTGATGCAAAAAACAACGTGAGAACATTTTTTATATTCCAGTTTTGGCAGTACCATATTTTTAGAGGCCAAACCTTTTATTGTGAGATGTATCTTTCCAGCAAAGCAGCAGTAAGGATTTATCACAGTGAGTAGCAGGGGTTCTTCCAATAATTTGTATCATTATTTACTTAATTATTTAAAATAATAATAATAATAATAATAATAATAATAATAATAATAATAATAATAATAATAATAATAATAATAA
Source organism: Cettia cetti (assembly GCA_013401135.1). Lineage (NCBI taxonomy): Eukaryota > Metazoa > Chordata > Aves > Passeriformes > Sylviidae > Cettia > Cettia cetti. The sequence continues at coordinate 3 of VZUI01026703.1, read as the reverse complement.
TAA
>VZUI01026697.1:0-10640 GCA_013401135.1 Cettia cetti | reverse complement strand
CCCCACCCGCCCCCGCCACCGCGCCGGCCCCGCCGCTCGCCCGCCCTCCGTGCCCCGCCCCGCTGCACCGCGCCGGGAACGGCAGCCCTGCCCGCCGCGGTAAGGGGGCTGCGGGGCGGGGGTGCCGCCGGGGCTCCCCGCCTCGGGGGTGTGCCTGGGGGGGCGGTGGGAACGCGGCCCCGCCCCCGGGGCGGGGGCTCGACGGTAACTCTCGTCGGCCCGACGGCGCGGCTGGCCTCGGGCGCCCGGGTAGCGCTGGAAGCGAGCCCGGCTCCCGGGCAGCCTCCCGGAGCTTTCCGTTGCTTCCCCCTGGGCCGGAGCGACGCGCCCCCGCCGGTGCCGCGGGCAGCGGTCCCGTGTCCTCTCAGCCCCGCGTCGCCGCTGCCTCAGCGGAGCCCGGCTCGCCTGCGGAGGCGGGCGCCTACGGGCTGCGCCGCTGTGCTGCCGCCGTCTAACCCGAGAGCTGCTCGGGGCTGCCCGTCGCCGCGTAGCCGGCAGGGGCAGGGGGTAGGGGCGCTCGGGGGCACTTGGGCTCATCCGGAACGGGGCTGGCAGGGCTGGACTGAGCCCTTGCCCCACCTCAGGGGGGGCATGACACCGCGAAAGTTTCATTGGAAATCGTTGAGAGCGACACAGTAACTGTCTTCTGCAGGCGAGCGTGTTGCTAACACTCAGGCAAGCACCGGGAGAATAATCCTCAAGTCCTGAAAGGGGTGTGTGAGGAGGACTCATCAGACTATGGGTTGTGTTACACACTGCCCGCATTTTGCCGGGCCAGTGCGGCAGCTGAAGAGCTGCAGAGCAAGGGGCCTCACTCGGTGCAGAGGCTTTGGTATTGAGAAGTACTCCTTAGCACAAAGCAGCATATCATTACTCCTGTAGCAGAAATGACATGTGGGCTGATCCAAGGAGGATCTCTGCAGAAGGCTGTATGAAACAATCCCATCTCTCAGCCAAGCGGTTCCTGAGTGGATGTGGAGTATGGGCAACTTCATTTGCTTGCGTAGCCGGGCTTCCACAGCTGAAAGGGAGATGATTTATCTGTCAATTGCTGTATCTTGCTCTGTTGTGAGAAAACATTCTAGATGGCCAGAAAGACTTTAAGATGGATCCCCGCATGGAGTAGCATACAGATCTGATTGTGCTTACAGAGAAGTGGAACCTTAGAGCATATTTTAAATAACAATACCCCTAGACACCCATATCGTCACTGTTACCATTGTTATTCATTTACTACATCTACTGTAAAACTGCAGAAATACACCACTGACGATTGGGATAAAGCTTTTGACCTGAGACTCTAAATAAGCTATTATCTTAAATGCTTCAGAAGCTAATTTCAGGGTGTAGAAGGAAAGTGTCTGAAGGAATGGAAGACTCCCAACTGGAAGGGTACTGAGCTAAAAGCCGAGGCAGCTGCACTTGTCTGCATGTCAAGATACTTGTCACCTATGAGACTGGTTTAGTTGGGGAAAAAATCAAATCAAACATTACAAAGTCCATCCTCCTCTGATTCCTCAAGCAGACCCTGGGGTAGCTTCTTGAGAACATGTTTCTGCACAGGACTGTGAGCATGGGAGGAGCAGCTACCCAGATGATGAGGAAACGGCTGAAGGATGCACCTCCTGCTTGGGATGGATATCACGTTTGCAGTAGGCGGTAATGGGTTGGGGGCAGATATGACTTTGGATCATTGCTGTGCTGCAGTCAGGAGTATTGGAATCTTGGCTCTAGCTTGATGAGGCACTTTATTTGATTAAAGTTTCCCTTTTAATCAGAGATATGGTCATTTCCCGTCTCTAAAATGGAATCTGGCTCTGGGGGTCATGTCTGGATAATAAAAGGACTGGTTCTCCTGTCTCATGGGAATTGATATCGAATTTATTACCATCAAGAGAAAGCAGAATTATACTTGTAACATGTTGCATAATAAATTTAGCTTCCCTAGTAAATCAGATCAGCGGATACCCTTATCTGCAAGAGATGCGTCATCGCTACGTGAGCTTCTTTGACTAGGCAGAACTAATGGGGAGAAAATGTACCTTCAAGTGTGGTCAAAGTTGATGGACCCACAGTAAATTAAAGTTAAAAAAAAAGTCTCCCTGGTGTTTGGCTTAGAAATTTATAATTATATTGGGAAGGGACTTTAAGGTGAAATGAAATGACTTTTAAAATTTTGTGCTCTTATCCCAAAGCTCAGAGATGTGACATTATTTAGTTTGAGAGGAGGAATGCAAAGGAAATTATGTGCTTCATTTGTCCTCCAGTGCAGAACACGCAGATTTGGAAAACCACTGTTAATGTCAAGGACATAGAGAAGATTTTGGATCTGTGTAAAGAACAGAGATGACTGTCCCAGGACTTTTACCACTTTCTTTGTTCTAAAGGCTGTAGATGAAGGAAAAGTAGCTCAGGATGACTGTTTGGCAATAAAAAGGAATTTATTATTGAAGCCAAAAAAGCCCATGGCCCAGAAAGAGAATTTATACTTAGGATCTTCAAGATTTCAGAAAGAAATTCAAGAAAATACATAACATGTATGAGCATGCAAACCTTCATATCTGATTATGGTATCTGTTCAAGTTGAATATAAGGGTAAAGAGAGGTTTAGTATGACCAGTTGATCACATTTCTAACACTCAGTTTAAATGGAAGACCTGCCTACATTGTGAATTTTGGAAAATTGAGAGAGGTTTCTCTCCAGACATCAAAACAATTATATAAGTAGTTAAACAGATAAAACTACTTGTGTACAGTCTGTTCTTGCTTGTCCTGCTACCTACTGAATTGATAGTGCTTTGAAATTACAGTTCCTTTTGATGCTGTATCAGGGTGATTTTACAGACCCAGAGAGGGAGAGAAGCAACAACTGCTGTGATGCACTCTGCTGTCAGGAATGGAACTGAGTTAATTGTGCATCCTTAAGAGCCTTACTTTCACAGGAGAAAAAATTTTACTATGAGGTGTCCAAACACAATGAGTCAGAGAGTTAAGAGTTGTACAGATCTGCAAAATGTTAATACTCTTAATAGCCTGAGTACTTAATGTCTGCAGTAGAGAGCTTGCCCTCTTCAGGATATGGCAATACCTTTTAGCACTTAGGTCTAAACTAAGTATGTGTTTCTTTTTTGATTAAAAGTCCTGCTAATCTGATTCTTCCAAACAGGAGAGGCTCACATAATTTGAGAAGTATGTTACAATCTTTAGAAGTGTGGTAGAGGGAAAGGGAATAGATAGAAGGTAAGGTCCATTTTCAGCAACCTAATTTCAAATGCATTTTTGTGCAGAAAATGGTCAGGCTGTCACATGGCAGCCAAAGAAATATTGTTGTGAATGTAATTATAGAGAAAACAACAGGTATTTTGCATTATCCATTAACATGTTCCTGTGTGTCAGTAGTAGCTGAGGTTCCTGCTCTTGCTGTTGAGAAGGCAGATGGACACCCAGTACAGACAGAGGCACGTGGAGCACACAGAGGAGCTTTGTAGAGCAGAGGCAAGAGGGAGTCCTGCCAGTGGCTGGTGGTGCCATGAGGTGGCACTGGGCAGGGACATGCCAGGCAGGGCTTGGTGCCCCTGGTGCTGCTTTGGGTTCCAGCTGGGCTGGTTGGCAGTCCTGGCTGGACAAGCTTTAGCCCCTCCAACTACTGGTACTTTTGGGATTAGCCACCAGGCACAGCCTTCTGGGGAGACTGTGTGTCTTGTAACTCTCTCAAAACTTCTTGTGTGATACAGATGTAATGTGGGATGGGGACTGTACATGAAAATGTGCCCTTCCACTGCTGTTAAAGCTTTGTTCAATAAGCAAAGCTGCTTTTTATTAATGGTTGTCATACTTTGAGGAATGGTAAAATTATCTGGGTGGGGTTTTTTAATAAATGTTACACCCATACTTCATGGTGCTTCACTCTTTGGAACTAGTGAGAAAGGAAAAATAGATGAAGATAGGAAAAATAAGAGAAAAATTCAGGGATTTGTGTCTAAGCTTATGTCAGTTCTAGCAATAGTTGATGTTCTTGATAATTGTAATACAGAGTTCTTCAGTTAGAGTTAAAAGAAAGCTAGTAAATGATGGTGTGTCTTCCAACTCTAAAAGTACAAGGTATTTTCTATGACAAAGTCATTTCTGAATATGTAAATAGCTCAGTGAATGGAATTTCCACTTTCCCTCTTGGGGAATACTTATCTGTCCGATAAAATTCAGGGCTTGAGTAGTCTCCTGATGTTCAGTCTGAAATTTCTTTTCATGTTTTGTTCCTGCTAAGCTTATGTCTACCATGTGTATCACCTCAAACCACTTTTTCTCTTCTTTACATAATTCAAACATTGGCTGGGTTAGTCTCAGACTACACGAGGATGACAAGTGGTGTCTGTCTTTGAGAAGCAAGAAGCAGCTATAGAATCTGGGAAGATGCTGTTCCTCCCAATGACTGCTTCTCTTCCTAGGCCTTTGTCCTGTCATGTCTTTCTGTGCTCTTTTGTGGAAGCCTGTCAAAATGTTCTCCAATCAACTACAAAAGTTTATTTTTTTCCCCAAAGTTATCTTGGTTTTCATCTTTTCAGTTGCAAAAATACAGAATCTATCCTTGCTGCAAGACTCCTCAAGTTCATTTCTGATCCAGTTTTGCAGGGAACAGGAGCTGAAAGAATGTTTGGATGCTCCTGATTCTAAACATCCTTCTCCACTAGCTACTCATCTCTGCTCACTTTTAGGGGTTTTGGTGCAATCCAAATCAAATTCCTCATTGCTTAACAGCCTTTCAGAACTGTGATGGCAGGAAACACACCTTCCACATGCTCACAAATAGTTTCTGGCACTTTAAAAGTGCTGTCATATTGGCAATTTGGTTTGCTGACTCTTCAAATGTGCATTTCCATCATGCTGGACATTCTCCTCGTGCTGACTACAGAAGAAAGATATATCAAAAAACCTGTCAGATGTTTTGGATTGGTAATCTGCAAAGACATTCATTTGTCCAAAGCAGAATGAATTGAATATGAATATTTTACCTAAATGGGGAGACAAATATCTTGGCAAATAATTAAATATATGTTTGCAAGATATATTGTAAGTGACATATCCCAGTGACAGAACACAAGTCAGCTTGTATCTTCTAACTATTTAAGTAAAATTTCACTGTCAGGAAAATCTCAGGCATCTGGCAATTTAATGCCTTTCTACAAAATTATTGCCAAGGAGAAAATTGTAAGTATGAACTATGTATTGGTGTCTGGAGACAAACAATCTAAAGTTGTAGTGGATCCTACTTTTCCATGTGACCTAAGGAAATCAGAAAAGATACACCTAGATAATTACTCATTTACATCTAATACATCTAAATATCTCAACCTTAGATATTTACTCATGTGTATGTATTATATGTTAGGTTTGTCTGTGGCAGTGTTTGCCACCCATCTCTTCCCAGTGCATTGTTTAGTTCATAAGAAGTTATGTTTCTGTAGCTTTCATCCTCTGCCTTAACATTTTGAATAGCTGTGGCATTTCAAAGCATTGAAAACTGCTTGTAAAAAGTAGAGAAAATGCTCCTTTGTACAGCATAGATAAAGCCAGTGGAGACTGAAGCCACCTTGAAGGTCCTTACAGGTGTGTGGGATTAGTATTCACACAAATTTAGGAGGGGAAATCAGGGGTGCATCATGCTTCCTGCCTCAGGAAGTTACAAGACTGATTCTTAGCCTGCTAGCCTGAGGCTGATCTTGGGATGGCATGAGCTGGTGTCCCTTGAAGCTGCTGTTGGAGTAAAGGCTTGGAGCTGGTTGTCAGTAGAGGCAGAAGAGTGAAGTTAGTGATTTTGTGGTGCTTTTAGTCACTGGGAATATCTGCTGAAGTCTCTGATGCCTCTGCAGCTTCAGAGCAGTATATAGTGCATATGTGGCCTTTGTCAGCTGGGGGCTCTTCTTTGCAAGGTACAAAGGGCAGTACCTGCTGCTGGTGCTTTTAGGTCTATCAAAGCAGCCTTTGGTATTTTTGAATAAAGTTGAATAACAATCTGTACTTACTAATACATTAGACTTTTTTTTTCTTTTTGTTAATGAACTATCTGAAGGTACTTGTACAATTGTCTCTTGTTTGAAAATATTATAAGTTGCTCTTAGCATGAAGGTTGTTCTCAGAGAAGTTGCTGCAAGCATGAGGTGCCTGACATTAGAAATCTGGTGGAGCACCTCCTGTTGCTTCCCTGCTTGGGATGGAAGCACATGGAACTAGTGTCTCAGCCTGTCCATGTCTATGCCCCCCAAACTGAGAAGAGTAGATCATATGTGGAATAAATTTTATAAGAAGTGGTAAGATTTGACAGCATATCTAGTAAGTTTGTGTTTAGAAATTGTACTGAAAGCTGTCTGGAGGATTTGAAAATCCTAGGACATGAAATCCATCTGCAGCTAACCAAGACAGGACCAACTATAAAGACAGCAGGAGGAATACCTGGGAGAAACAGTTGAGAGAGCTCCTCCTCTGAGCCCTCTTGCTGGTAGGAAAATGCATGGGATTTGCTGTCAAAATGTGATGGGACTGGTGGTGTCCAGCTGTAATCCCAAAGAATGCTTGGCTATGTAGGTTAGATTTAGAAGCAGAATTTCACTTTTCTTAGGCAGTTTGGCACAGTGGATGTGTGGGGGTTTTTTTGCCTGGTTGTTTTTGGGGTTTTTTTGTTTTTGTTTTGTCCCAGAAACACAAAATTATGGGGCAAGTTTTCTTTGACTTTCAGTTGGATGGTGGCACCTGCAGATGAACTTATCTTTTTTTAATGTACCAAATTGTTTTAATTGTGAACATGGCAACAGAATGGAAAAGTACTTTGGTTCTGTGGGGAATCCTATTTTTTTTTCCCAAAGCTTTCCAAATTTTTATTGGTACTGTTGAGAATTCTGTTTTTCAACTCATAGTATATAAGCGTTATGTATTCTGTGCATTTCATGACTTAAACTGTGTGTATGGAACAAAAGGGTGCTGTGTGCAGCTTTCTGTACTATGTGCATATCGCTTGAGTAAAAGGGAAATGCAGGGAACATAGAGCAATGAGCTAAAGGATGTTGAACATACACTGTGAAGGAAACTGACTGTAATTGGAGACAAATGAGGTTGCATTTGAAGGGAACTCTTCACCTCCTGACAAGATTTTAGGAATTCAGTGGGCTCCAGTAATTTCCTAACAGTGAACTTTTAAAGAGATTTTCCATTTCCTTGATTGCTGCTATATTTAAAGAAGATGGCACTTGAGAATTGAGAGCAGGATGCAGTGATCCTGCCTGACCCGTAACGCCAGTGGAAGCCACTATTCTTGGAGTGCTGTAATTCTGCTCTCCGTGGGAGGCTGCCTTTGATTTCAAGGCAAGAGGCTGGAGCTCCCATCTGGGAGGCTGCTGTCCTGCATCTCTCACCGAGCGTGCATTAACTGGAGAGCAGGCATCAGATTAACGTCCCTAGTGCCATCATAAATCAATCTGTGTATGCTTAAACAAGTTACATCAGCCTAATGGGAAAAGATGTGGTGAGACAATTAAAAGAATTAACCCAGAGCAGGGGGGTCGACAGCATGGAGTAATCTGTTGCTGGAGTGTGACGACCAGGCACCATGGCAGTTCTGGCAGCCAATTCCCTGCAGGAATTGAGCCCCAGTCTCTCTCATGGGAAGGCTGATGCATTTTCAGAGGATCTGGCGATGGGTCTCTGGGGTTTCCAAATGCTTGAAGGCTGATCAGGTTTAATTATTTTTATTATTAATTTTTATTGCTCTGAGGTGAAAAGCAGCTGTGTGTGAATGAGTTCACTAGTGTGTGTGTAAATAAGCCAGCTTAGAGCCTTCCTGCCAGTGGAATCAGAGCATAAGCAATAGGGTGCAATCAATTTTAGTGATTTAATACTGTCTAGGTAAGCTTTTCTTCTTACTTACTGACTCAAGAATGTTGTCTTGCAATACTGTTCTTATGCTTTAGTGAGTTGCCTAAATTGAGCAGTGCAAATGGCTGCCAATGGAAACCAGAAACGCAGGTTTCTTATTAGATTTAGTACAGTGGTCATTATGGTGAATTTAATTAAGAAAAAGGCAGGGGAGATTTGCTAAAAAAAGATGCAGGTTTGTTTCCTTTACTCCTCCCCACCTTGTGAAAAGTCAAATTGACAATGCCTATCTATCAGGCTTACAGTCTTTGAGCGTGCACTGCAAGCTCCTATTCAAGTTCAAGACAGTTGCACAGGGGTCTTTGAAAAATGAGCCTCTGTCTTCCCCAGCCAATATTCAGTACCTGAATCCAGCTCAGCCATGCCCTGTGTGAGTTAATGGAAACCTCTGCTCCTCAATTTCTCTTGAGTCTGCTTGTTGTTTCCCTGGAAGATTTCTTTTCCACAGGGCTACTTGTGCCTGGAAAACAGTCAGTGTAATGTACTTGGGACCAATGTAAATCCCCTCCTTTCCTGCCGGTTCAATGCAAAGAAACTCAAAGTGTGTGCTGAAACTCAGGGAGTTGTGAGAGTCTCTGTCACACGGGCATGTTTCAGAGAAAGGCAAGGAGTCAAGAGGAAATTGAGAGCTGGTGGAAAGGGGCACTTGCAGCATTGTGTTTGGGTACTTGAGCTTCTTTATTTTGCTGGAGCTTTGTTATCATCTTCAGGCAGAGAAACGTGTGCTTGCAAATAGTTTTCTTTTCTGCTTATGCCCAAGCAGCACAGTGAAGCGTTACTGGGACCATAAAGGACAGAATAAGGAGGTCATGGAGTTCAAGGAGTTCTCTGGAAACTTCACCATGTATCTCAGAGCACATGATGCTGACCCTGTGAGTCCACGAGACCACCAAAGCCTGAAGAGTGAGGCTAAAATGCTGGTGGTGTCTCCAAGAAATTAAGTTATTGGCTGTCCAACCCTTTGCTTGCTAAGTGTGTCTCTTGGCTCAGGGCACATTAGCTGGTGCTGGGACTGGCACTGCTGCTGCATTCCAGCAAAGCCAGCAGTAAGTAGCTAATGGTGCAGTGTCCTCATTGCCAGAGGGCTGTGGCAATGGCTGTTTGAGGGAACTGCTCCCACAGCTCCTGTATGCATGACTCCATTTTTCTGTGTCGTGCTTAGATTTTGGTGGACCTGCCGAAGAGGGTCAGGAGCAAAGAAAAGCTCTTTCTGGCCCAGGAGACCAGCAGCATGGAAAGGCTATTGGGATATCCAAAAGGAATGCTGGCCCTAGTTGCTCTGCTTTCTGCTTGCTGTTTTGAAGCATCCTGGCAGTGAGGTATACCACGCAAGATAAACTTTGTGGCCATTTTTCAGTGTGCCAGTTGCATATATAATGGATCTCAGTTGGGAAACCCCAGCAGGACAGGGTAGGGGTAAAGGTTGGTGCAAACCTGGCCTTTACTCTCCCCTAGCAGCTATCCAGCTGCATCTTCTAGCACAATGCCTTTAGCAATCATCGAACTTTTGACCCCAGTCTCTGAAGTAATGCCAAGTATGTTTAGCACACATACAAATGAAGTGGAAATCATTATTGGCTTGCTCATGACCTGCTGAAAAATGGTTCCCCTCCGGGGGCTCTGTTTGCATTTCTCTCAGCCTCTCTGAGCACTCAATCTTTCAGCAGTTTCATGTGCTACAAACTGAGCATCCTGTGCTTTTGCTTGGATCGACCTGGCACTGCCTGTTCACTCCAAACCTTTCCCTGCCTTAGGCTTTCTGAGGCAGCAGTAACAGGGCTGACACCTAAGCACCCCCCAGAACACACACCACATTGATATTGTACGTCCAGGTGTGACTCAGGACCACATCTAGCTCAGGTCATGCTGGGAGCTGATCTCAGCCTGTCCTCTCTGTCCTTCAACTACCAAGCCCCAGGAAAAAGGAAATGCAGATTTGTAGACTGTCAGGAGGCTCTGCTGATCCAGATGACTGGCAGCCCAAATGGCAAGGTTTCTTCCAACCCTGAATTTTATTTCTCTGCTTTCCCTCTGCATGCATATATTCATTTCATCTGGGCTGCCACGAGGGTTGACAAAGCTGATCTCTTCTTTAAATGTCCATCATTGGAGCCCCTTCTCTTCAAAACAAATAAACTTCCAAACACTCAGAAACCTCTGAATTATTTATCTGAAATACAGGAATGAAATATATATTATTTTTATCTTTATTTTTTCCTGAGCAAAGCTACACATAAAGTTTGAGATAAGGTCAAAGCTCATTGAGAAAATTGCTACTCTTATTCTGTGTTGATACAGAGTGATTCCAACAACAGGATTGTTCCTTGCAAGAGTCTCCTTTTGTATTTTTATGCAAATGATCACAGAAAGAAGGAAATCCCAGTATTCACCTTGTCCTGCATTACAGTTGAAATATCCTGAACAGTTGATCTATAGAAGGGAATACAAGTGACCTCGTCCCTGACAGGTAACAGCTGTGTTAATTACCCAATACAGCCTCACCCTGAGGAGTCACAGCTGTGTCCAACAAAGATAAATGTGATGAAAGGGAGTGGGGTAGCTGTGGAGGGACAATCTTGGAGGATCATAAACGTGAGGATCATGAAGAAGAAGGAGGAGGATCCTGAGGAGAGAGAATCGCTGCAGTGAGGTCAGTGTGGGTGTGCAGCCAGAGCCTGTGGTTGTTGGAACCTGCAGTCACAGTCTGGCTGGGTAAA